>MU223774.1:198736-210912 GCA_018584345.1 Thuja plicata | reverse complement strand
TATATATATATATGAGTTTACCTTTTTGTTTGTTCTTTTAAAGAAAAAAAAAGTTGCTGGAAAAGACCTAGACTAGTGAAAAAAAATTATTTTATTTTCATAATATATATATACTTTCATTATTTAAAAAAATGAAAACAAAATTATTTTTTTTGGAAACTTAGTATCATGTTCTAGGTTTATTCTCCTGGGTTTTGTAGTGGGGTGTTACATTTGGTATCAGAGCCCAAGTTTCTACACTGGAAACTCTCGGAATTGTGTGCTCATTAAGGGTATCTTAGTTTAAACTTGAAACCAAACATAGATATAAAACTCTCTTTTATTTTTAGATTATTGCTTTGTGAACCATTCATTTTTTCTTGTCTTTATTTAGGGTTTTGTTTTGAGTTGTTGTTAGGGGTCAAGGTAGGGGTCGATTTGGTGGTCGTGGAAGGGGTAGTATTCATGGCCCTTCTATGAGTGTTAGGTAGGAGAGTGTTCATACACAAAGGAGGGATGAGTAGAGAGGTGAGAAACAGGTAGAGCCTAAGGAGTCACATAGTACACAGTTGTTGCAGGTGATTCTAAATCATCTAGGTCCTGAACATATAAAGATAGAGAAGGATGTATCTCATCACTCCCAGAGAGAAAGAGAGAGAGAGAGAGAGTTCTTGAAGGAGGATCATTGCAGCCAATCAAGATACTATTGCAGCTAATCAAATGAGAGACCTTCTGAGACCATTACCTCCTTTTGATGGGAAAGGTACATGTTTAGAGGCAGATACCTGGCTCATTGGCATGGATAAATGCTTTTCTATGCATCCATTTAGTAGCAATACTAAAGCTAGATGTGCTATTATGCAACTCACTCATTTGGCGGTTTTTTGGTGGAAGATTAAGGAGAAAAAATTGGAGCTTAGTATGGATACTATAACATATGAGTTGTTTCTCGAGAACTTTTGAGAAAAATTTCTATTAGATTAACGGAGACAACAACGAGAAGATGAGTTCCACAACCTACGACAGATGTCTATGACCGTACAAGATTAGGAGTGTTGATTTTTCAAGCTCAAGTAGTACACAGGTTTTGGCAGGGGTTCTTATCTTATGGTTCAACACTTCATCAGGGGGATTAGTGATTGTATCGTTGGGGGAGTCAAAGTATTTGAGCCTATGACCCTCAAAGAAGTAGTCATAAAAGATACTCTTGTAGAGAACAACCTATCTCTGGACCATGGTGGTCAGTTGGGTGTTCAGACAGGTGGTGCATCAGCTTTGGGGCTCAGAGGTAATCAGTCATAGGGGACTGGAAACTTCAAGAAACCCTTCTTCACGGGTAATCAAAACAAAAAATAGAAGAGATACGTTTCTCCTATTTAGGGCAATATTTTTCATTTTGAGAGCTTCTGTAATAGTCAATGCTACAAGCACAACCAACCTAGTCAGCCTGCACAAAGTGTAAAGAAGAGTGTTAGTAGAGGGAGTTATCAGCAGTCCAGTGCACCCTCCACTGGGAGAGGAAATGGTTTCTTTTCTTATGGATAGTTTGGTGACATTGCAACCAACTGCCCTCAGCATGCATCACAGTATTCAAGACAGAGGCTAACAACTTCTAAGCCTACAATTGGAGATGTTGGCAGATCTCACAGAGTATTTGCTGCAGTAGATCACCATAAGGAAGAGCACCAGAGCACAATAGTAGAGACTTCGGGTGCTATTATAGGTATTTCTATTTATGTTTTGTTTAATTTAGGAGCTACAAATTCTTTCATTTCTCATTTCATAGTAGAGTTATGTGGGCTAGTGGCTACAAAGCAAGATATAGGTTGGCAAGTTGAGTTGGCTTCCGATGCCAAGGTGGCCAAAAACTCTCTAGTCTGTGAGTGCGAACCGAATCTGGGTAAATTCATTACCTTAATTGATCTTCATGTGATTCCTTTAGTATCATATAGGATTATTTTAGGAATGGATTGGTTAGGATCTCATGGAGATAGCATAAAAATGTTGACATAAGACTATCCAATGCAAGGGTAATGTTGGGAAAGACATTGATATTGTGGGAGTTCAACGTCCCATATCCCTTTGTATGATATCTACTATGAAAATTAAGCAGTGCATGTGAAAGAGTTGCCAGGTGTTTTTTGTATCTATGAATGAGATGGATGAGGTGGATAGTGAGGACAAAAATCTTGCTCATCCTATTCTGCAAGAATTTATAGATGTATTTCTGAGTGAGATTCTGGGTATGCCACCAAAGCATGACATAAATTTATGTATTAAGCATATTCTAGGAGCATAATCTATCTCTAGAGCTCTTTACCAGATGAATACTCATGAGTTGAATGAGTTGAAGCTTTAATTGGAGGAGTTGTTGGCAAGGGGAATAATTTGACCTAGTTTTTCTCCATGGAGAGCACCTGTCCTCTTTGTTAAAAAGAGGGATGGATCTTTATGCTTGTGTATTGACTAAAGATAGTTGAACACAATAACGATCAAGAACAGGTATCCTTTTCCAAGGAATAATGATATCTTTTATCATATTAAGGGAGCCAAGGTGTTCTCAAATATCGATATGAAATCATGATATCATCAGTTGCATATCCAGGATGCAAATATTCACAAGACTCCATTTCACACTTGCTATGGGCACTATGAGTTCATAGTGGTTCCATTTGGTTTGACGAATGCCCCATCAACTTTCATGAGCTTGATGAATGGGGTATTTTGTGCATATCTAGATCACTTCATTCTTGTCTTCTTGGATGATATATTGATATATTCTAAGTCTATAGGATAGCATGAAGAACATCTACAACAGGTATTGCAATGTCTTTGAGATAATTAGTTGTGTGCCAATTCAAAAAAGTATAATTTCTTCAAGAAAGAGGTACAATACCCAGGTCATGTGATTTATCGAGAAGACATTCCAGGAGACCCTTCGAAGATTCAGGAAATCATGGAGTGGCCAACACCCACTAAAGTGTCTCAGATCCATAGTTTCACAAGTCTAGCTAGATATTACCACCGGTTTGTTAAGGACTTTTGTAAGGTTGCACATCCTATCACTTCTCTTTAGAGGAGAGGGAAGAAGTTCATTTGGTTAGAGAAGCATGAAGAGGATTTCTAAATATTCAAGGAGAGATTGACTAGTGCACCTATCTTAGCAGTACCAAATCTAGTTGGTGAATTTATGCTTTGTATTGCTTCTTCCTTGGAAGGAATTGGAGCTGTCCTTATGCAGGAGGGACGAGTTATTGCTTATGAATCTCCCAAACTCAAGGATCACAAACTGAACTATCCTATACATGGTCTTGAGTTAGAAATAGTAGTTCATGCATTATTCCAATGGAGACATTGTATGTTGGGTCATCAATTTGAGCTTCATAGTGATCATAGAAGTCTACAGTATATCTTTACCCAACATCTAAATGCCAGATAGAGGCGATGGATGGAATTCCTTTGTGAGTATTATTTTGATGTCAAGTATATTAAGGGTAAGGAGGATGTGGTTTCAGATGCTTTGAGCTGAAGGAGACATGTTGTATCGACTTTGACTCTTAGTGTAAATTTGTGGAGTCAAATACTCTAAGCCCTTCCTAAAGATACTTGGTATTAGGAAGTGAGTGCAGAGTTTGAGACAAGGAGACCATTGGAGGGAAGATTTTTAGGTTATTTTTTGGAGTCAAATGGTCTTTTTCATTACATGAGTTGGATATATGTACCACCATAAAATGATATTTGTGCTTTAATCTTGTGTGAGGCTCATCATGCACCTTACTTGACACATCCTGGTGTCAAGAAGATGCATGCAAATCTTTGACAATTATATCATTGGTATGGTATGAAGGGTGAAATTGCATGCAAGTTTTAGTTCAAGGTCTTCAATACTAGACGTATTTAGATATCTCCCATCCCACTTTGCCTTGGTCAATTCACTAAATTTTCCTTTTAGCCTTTGGCTTATCTCTAGTTGGGTAACCAATTACAATGTGTGAAAAATCTTTTGTTATCTTCACTGGTTGGTCAAGCCACATGAATTGGTCATGGACTCAACTAAGAACCATTCTTATCTACTCTATTTTGAATAATTTTGGAATATCAAGGGCATGATTCAAACCATTTGTCTCCAGATGAACATAGTCATCCTTCAATTTTCCATTCACACACAATTTCTGAAATGATGCATCAATCTCAACAATGCATATCTCTTCAACTTTACAATGGATGAATGCTCACACATCTTTGATCAATATAAACCTTGGTGGAATCGATGTTAGAGCTCCTGTATTCTTAGTTTCTTCTTCTATCATTGGAGATAACTTATACTTGGGGTTCACAGGTTCAACAATCTCTGCTACAACTAGATTCTTAAGCTTAGGTGTCATACTTTCAAATTTTTTCTTCTAGATTCACTTAGGGCTTCACTTTTCTTAACTGGATTGAACAAACAAAACTAGGGCAACACCAAATGATATCCAAATGTGTTTGACTGATCTTACAACATATTGAAATATTTTAAGAATACCTTATCAATCACTTGAATTTTCTTGAAGATCCAGTTCTCCAACTTTGCTCACGATGCTCTCGAAAATGATAAGCACCAATAATAGATGACATGATCTATTTATAGATTTCTCTAGGTTTAAGGTTTCCAATGGTCATAAAGTAATAATTAATGCTTTATCAACCCCCTTTACTGATTACCTCTACCAATTGCTTCTACTATTACTTCTTACCGAATGATGTAAAACATGAATTCAACAATATGTATTTAAATGCATCATAATATGCTAATGTGAATCTCTGCACATATACTAGGAACTTATTTAAGTTTTAAAGATTTGCTTTGCAGTTCCTATGCATACCTCTTAACTGATTGGGAAGAGTCAGTTGCACATGATTCAAAGGATGCAGTGCCCTCAACTGTCCCGAATGATGTTCCATCTTCCATAGTCTTTCTTTTCCATGTCGTATTCATCTTCTCTCTCATCTCTTCAACATTTACTTTTGGTTTCTCATGTCTCTTCCTCGGTGGGAGTTTTCCTTCGGTACCTGCAATATTTGGCAAGGTGACCTAGCTTGTGACAATTGAAAAATGTCATTCTAGGGTTTCTTCAAGATCTCCAATTGTTCCCGCCATGTAGCAACATACAATTTGTAGCAATGTGTCCATACTTTCCACAGACTAAACATGATATTCTTGTATTGTAGTCCTATAGTATAGATGTACTCTATCAGTTACTTTGTATGTTCTGTTTGTTCGGTACCCATTTTTCATTTCTCCTTGGTGATTTGCATTCTTTAGAATTGTGACCATACTTGTTTCAAGTACCCTAGTAGCCATCAAACTTTGGCTTCCTTATGTTCTTTATAGTTCTTGATCTGCATTCAAATGCTTAGTGCCCATACTTATTACAGTTATAACAATATCCATCAAATTTAGGTGAGTTTAGTGACTTATCCCTTTTTCTTCTGTAGACATTTGCATTATGTCCTAATTTCCCACAATGGTAACAACTAGACTCATTTGACTTCAGTGGGGCAGAAGTGTCATGATTGTCAACCTGCTTAGACAATTCTCCTTTCTTAGTAGTGCTCTCACTATTAAATCCAAGTCCAGTTTTGTCTCTAGGTTGTTTCTAAACTTTGATTTATGCATCCAATTATCTTAGTGCTTCATCACTTCTCTTTAGTACCTCATTGGATTCTTTTTCAGATTCAGTTCACTAGCCAATCTTTCAAATTCTCACTTCAGTGCTTGATTCTCATATTATTTCTTAGCTATTCTAGTCTCAAAATTTCTTTTATCTTCTTCAGCTAATTTCAATGCATCTTCAACTTCTCCCTCAGAGTCAAGTATCTCAATAATTCTTAGCTTTTGTGCTTCTTGATCTTTCTTTGCCAACTTCAGTTGCATGGTGAGTGTCTTGTTCTTTTCCAATAGTTCTGCAAATGGCTGATTCAACTTCATCACTCAGACTACCTTCACATGTTGTCTCAAGAGTATCAACATATTCTTGTGTGGATTTAAGTTCACTACACAACTGATTTCTCACTCTCAAGGACTTTCTAACTTTCTTTTTAGATCTTTAATCACCTTTTGTGCATTTTCTAGTTCAAACTCAAGACTATTAATCTTCTTAGATTGCTTGTAACTTTCCATAGCCATGATATTTCCTCTTAGGTGGTTAATCCCTTTTCTCAAGAGACTAGGTCTGATACCAATTGTTGGAATTGTTGAAAAAACTTAAGAAAGTTATGTACTGAGAGGGGAGGGGTGAATCAGTACCCTTAAAAATTTTAACAATACACACTGATCAATTACCAAGTTGAATACATTGCATAAAATGAACATAAAGTAAATAACTCACATCAAGAAATTTGCAACACATAATACACCTATTTTGGTCACACATAAATCCTTTGTTAGAGGAAAAATTATGGTGGGGATGACACCCACAATCCATCACTACTGCATTATAAAGGTTGCTCAGTTAGAGCTACAATGTTAGCTACTTCTGGTAGCTTACCCTATTAGGAGTAATATACTTGGTTAAGAGTACAAAAGACTTATTCAGTCTACCTTGTTAAATGATTTAACAATCTCTAATCCAATAGATGTACCTAGTTAAAGGATTTACAAAATATAAAGACCTGTTAGGGCCTACCCACAAGTGGGATTCGTACATCTCTAATTACAACAAAATTCACTACAAAATGTTTGATAGAGATGCATCAATCAAATGTTATCCATACTCATTGTGCTCTATAACTCTGTTACCTTGTTCTACACTTAGTAGCTTAGTATCATAAGCTCTTCTTCATTCTACATACCTCTCCTTTACTTCTCTTTGCAACATCTTCATCAACTCTTTAGCTTCAAAAACATTAGCATCAACAACATCAACAACTACAACAACTTTCTCAATGTTCAAACTGATCTCTTATACAAGTTTTTGGACGGTTAATTATGACTTAGGTGGTTAACCAGATCTAGGGCATCATGAATCAATAGTAGATATTAAGTGGTTAAACTTAGGTTACATCTCCAATTTCGTATTCCTTTTGAAACTTCATTGGTGGATCTTCCTCATGATCATGTCCAATCATGTTTTTGGAGTCCTAATGACTCACCTAACTTTTTTCCTTGAAATCTGTGTAATGCTTCCTGCTCGATGTTGATATATAATGTATCTAAATTCAGATGAAATGAAGGTTCTAGAATGCTAGGTAACATACTTGTGCTTACTCAGTAACTTTGTGCTTTATTCTTGGTGTCTATGAGTTCTCAATAACTATCTATGCATAACTCAGTATATGTAGCTTGCTCGGTGCTTGATAACTGCTCAATGCTTGGTGGCTATCTCGGTTGCCTTTACCGACTGTGTCTCTCCATTGTATGACTTTCTTCCTTCAGTTACATTCACCGATATATGACTTTGCAGAAAACTAATGACAACACAATCTCTTTAGAATTAACATTTATCTCTTTCTGTTAAAAAAATTAGTTATATACATTACTTGTGTAAATGTATATTAATTAAAAATACATATATGAGTTTACCTTTTTGTTTGTTGTTCTTTAATATAAAAAATTAGTTTTTGGAAAAGACCTAGACAGGTGAAAAAAATATTATTTATTTTCATGATATATATATATATATATATAATACTTTCATTATTAAAAAAAATGAAAACAAAAAAAAATCTTCTGCCAACTTAGTATCATGTTCTAGTTTTATTCTCCTGGGTACCATGTCGAGGCGTTACATCTAGTATCAGAGCCCAAGTTTCTACACTAGAAACTCTGGGAATTGTACGCTCATTAAGTGTATCTTAGTTTAAACTTGAAACCAAACATAAATATAAAAATCTATTGTATTTTCAGACTATTGCTTTGTGAACCATTCTTTTTTTCTTTTGTCTTTATTTAGGGTTTTGTTTTGAGTTGTAATTTATCGTCGGGTTGCTTTAGGAAATATGCCTACTGAGACTAGAGCCATTATTATGGGTTGAGGTAGGGTTTTATTTGGTGGTCATGGAAGGGGTAGGCTTCATAGCCCTTCTACAAGTGTTAGGTAGGATAGTGTTCATAAACAGAGCAGGGATGAGTAGAGAGGTGAGCAACAAGCAGGGTCTAAGGAGTCACATACTAGACAATTATTGCAGGTGATTCTAAATTGTCTAGGTCCTTAACATATCACGATAAAGGAGGATGTATCTCATCACTCCCATAGAGAGAGAGAGAGAGAGAGAGAGAGAGAGAGAGAGAGAGAGAGAGAGAGAGAGGCTAATCAGGATACTATTGTAGCTAATCAGATGAGAGACCTTCTGAGATCATGACCTCTTCCTTTTGATGGGAAAGGTATATGTTTAGAGGCAAAGACTTGGATCACTAGCATGGATAAATACTTTTATATGCATCCATTTAGTAGCAATACTAAAGCTAGATGTGCTATTATGCAACTCACTCATTTTGCAGTTGTTTGCTGGAAAATTAAGGAGCAAAAGTTGGAGCTTAGTATGGATACTATAACTTGTGAGTTGTTTCTCGATAAGTTATGAGAATGATTTCTATCATATTAATGGAGACAATAATGGGAAGATGATTTCCAGAACCTATGATGGATGTCTATGACTGTATAGGATTACAAGTGTTGATTTTTAGAGCTCAAGCAGTATGCAGGTTTTGGTAATGATTCTTCTCTTATGACTCAACACTTCATTAGGGGGATTAATGATCATATCATTAGGGGAGTGAGGCTCTTTGAGCCTACGACCCTCAAAGAAGTGGTCATCAAAGATACTCCTATGGAGATGAACCTATCTTTGGGAGATGGTGGTTAGTTGGGTGTTCAGACAAGTGGTGCATCAACTTTGGGGTTTAGAGGTAATCAGTCATAGGGGACTGGAAACTTCAAGAAACCATATACCTTCTTGAGGGATAGTAGGACCCAAAAATAGTAGAGATTCTTTTCTCCTAGTTAGGACAATGATTTTTATTCTAAGAGCTTCTGTTATAGTCAACACTTCAGGCGCAACCAACCTAGTTAGCCTGCACAAAGTGCAAAGTAGAGTGTTATTAGAGGGAGAGCAGTCTAGTGCACCCTTCATTGGGAGAGGAAATGGTAGAGGAAATAGTTTCTTTTCCTATGGATAGTTTGGTGACATTGAAACTAACTTCCCTCAATGTGTATCACGGTATTTAGGACAAAGAATGACAACTTATGTGCCTATAGTTGGAGATGTTGGCAGATCTTACAAATTATTTATTGTAGTAGATCACCATCAAGAAGAGCACCAGAGCATAGTAGTAGATACTTCGGGTGCTATTCTAGGGATTTCTATTTCTATTTTATTTTATTTAGGAGCTATGAATTATTTCATTTCTCCTTTCATAGTAGAGAAATGTGGGCTAGTGGCTGCAAAGCAAGATATAGGTTGGCAAGTGGAGTTACCTTCCAATGCCAAGATGGCCACAAAATCTCTAGTCTGTGAGTGTGAACTAAATTTGGGTAAATTCATTACCTTAATTGATCTTTCTATGATTCCTTTAGGATCATATTTTTAGGAATTGATTGGTTAGGATCTCATGGAACTAGCATAAAAATGTTGACAAAAGACTATGCAATGAAAGGATGATGTTGGCAAAGACATTGATATTATGGGAGTTCAACATCCCATATCCCTTCGTATGATATCGGCTATGCTAATTAAGAGGTATATGTGAAAGGGTTGCAAGGTGTTTTTTGTATCTATATATGAATGAGATGGATGAGGTGGAGAGTGAGGACAAAACTCTTGATCATCCTATTCTACAAGAATTTATAGATGTCTTTCCGAGTGAGGTTCTGGGTATGCCACCAAAGCATGACATAGATTTATGTATTGATCATATTCAAGGAGCATAACCTATCTCTATAGATCTTTACTAGATGACTACACATGAGTTGAGTGAGATGAAGCTTCAGTTGGAGGAGTTGTTGGCAAAGGGAAGCATCTAACCTAGTTTTTCTCCATGGGAGCACCTGTTCTTTTTATTAGAAAGAGGGATGGATCTTTACTCTTGTGTATTGACTATAGATAGTTGAACAAGGTAATGATCAATAACATGCATTCTTTTCCAAGGATTGATGATCTCTTTGATCATATTAAGGGAGACAAGGTGCTCTCAAAGATCAATATGAAGTCAGGATATCATTAGTTGCATATCTAGGATGCAAATATTCAAAATACTGCATTTCGCACTCACTATGGGCATAATGAGTTCATAGTGGTTCCATTTAGTTTGATGAATGCCCCATCAATTTTCATGAGCTTGATGAATGGGGTATTTCATCCATATTTAGATCGCTTTGTTCTAGTCTTCTTAGCTGATATATTGATATATTCTAAGTTCATACGAGAGCATGAAGATAATCTATGACATGTATTGCAATGTCTTCAGGATAATCAGTAGTATGTCAATTCAAAAAAGTATGATTTCTTCAAGAAAGAGGTACAATACCTAGGTAATGTGATTTCTTGAGAAGGTATTCCAAGAGACCCTTCAAAGATTCAGGAAATTGTGGAGTGACCAACACCCACTAAAGTATCTCAGATCCGTAGTTTCATGGGTCTAGGTAGATATTACCATAGGTTTGTTAAGGACTTTTCTAGGGCTACACATCCTATCACTTCTCTTCAGAGGAAAGGGAAGAAGTTCATTTGGTCAGAGAAGTGTGAAGATGCTTTCCAAAACTTTAAGGAGAGATTGACTAGTGCACCTATCTTAGCAGTACCAGATCTGGTTAGTGAATTTATGGTTTGTACAATGCTTCCTTGAAAGGTATTGGAGTTGTCCTTATGTAGGAGGGACGAGAGTTATTGATTACAAATCTCCCAAACTCAAGGATCATGAACTGAAATATCCTACACATGATCTTGAGTTAGCAATAGTGGTTCATGCATTAGTCCAATGGAGATATTTTATGTTGGGTCCATCGATTTGAGATTCATAGTGATCATATAAGTCTGTAGTATATCTTTACCCAGCCTAATCAAGATGCCAAATAGAGTCGATGGATAGAATTCCTTTGTGAGTATGACTTTGATGTCAAGTATATTCAGAATTAAGGAGAATGTGGTCTTAGATGATTTGAGTCGAAGGAGACATGTTGTATCATCTTTTACTCTTTGTGTGAATTTGTGGAGTTGAATACTCTAAGAACTTCCTACAAATACTTGGTATTAGGAAGTGAGTGCAAAGTTTGAGACAGGGAGACCTTTGGAGGGCATATTTTTAGGTAATGTTTTGGAGTTAGATGGTCTTTTGTGTTACATGAGCCAGATATATGTATCACCATCAGATGATCTTTGTGCTTTGATCTTATATGAGGCTCATCGTGCACCTTACTCAACACATCTTGGTGTCAAGAAGATGCATGTAGATCTTCGACAGTTATATCATTGGTCTAGTATGAAGTGTGACCTTGCTAATTTTGTGGCTAGGTTTCTAGAGTGTTAGAGGGTTAAGGCAGAACATCAACATCCAACAGGGCTTTTACAACCAAATCTCATTCCAACATGGAAATGAGATTTCATATCTATGGATTTCATTGTAGGACTTCCTATTGTAACCGCCTGGATTTGGTCCACTCAGACCATAGACCCTATTTTCCCTAAGTGTGATCATACCCCCAATTATGTTCAAACGACCCTGTTACTGCTTGGCATAATTCTTTTGAAATCAATTTAATCTCCTAAAGTGATCAAATCACTTAATTAAATACTTTTAGCCAAAATCAAAATCAATCAAATACATGGCTAAAATGATTAATTTGCAAGGAATTAAATAAAATCCTAAATCAATTGCTCACTTGCACAAGAACCAATCCCCTAGCCTAATTAATTTAATTAAATTGGCTATAGTCCTATTGATTATTAAAAATCAATTAAAAGCTTAAATAATTAATATTCCTATTTTTAAATGAATTAAATAAGTTTTATTCATTTCATTAATATTCCTCTAAACCTCAACCTAACCCACTTCAACCACTTTTACTCTGGGTTCAAACCTATCCCAACCCAGTCACCCTTGCTAAATCTAATTCTAATCCTAATTCTATCCTAACCCACCTCCTAATGTTGTCACATTCCATTAAGGAGTGATTAAGAACTCAACCCACTTGAGAAAGTCAACTTTCTCAAGCTTGACT
>MU223774.1:168677-192784 GCA_018584345.1 Thuja plicata | reverse complement strand
GTGACAGGAACACTGAAATGCAATACCAGAAACATCTGCAGAAGAAAGAACCAGGAACACCAACAGTGCAACAGAAGTACAAACATAGGATAAAGGGCGGTGTCATCGACACACAGCATGGGCTAATATCGTGGAAGGTACGCTCACTTGACAAAGGTGGATGCGCCTAAATGACATAAGCATCATAACCCCCCATGACACTTTATAACAGAGTGCAAGTACCAAAACCATACAAGGTGTACAAGATCCCAGAAATACAGAAGAAGACACTTTATCACAGTGTGTTTACAGAAAAGAATGCATCAGAAGAAGCATACAAGCTCAGAAGTCAGAAAGAAGAGTGAGCTAGAAAATCAGAACAGGAGATCCCAGGACCTGTAGAACCCAAGCAATCTGCCAGAGTGCAAAAAATGCCAAACTCAGAGGAGAGAAAACCTGGAGTAGAATCTATAAAAAATACCCCTGCAACTGAATAGTTCACTGAACCAGCTTTCCGACGATATCTGGTTTGCCAAAAATGGAGTCCGGATGAGCCAGATATGACTCCCGGAAGGCAAAACTGAACATCAGATTTCAACAGCAAAAAATACTATCGAAATGGAAGAAACCAAAACCCTAACCTCCATCATCGAAAAGAGCTCAGAAAGAGCTTTCCGATGATATAACGAAGTCTAAAAAAGGCCTCCGTATGCTTCAGATAGAGCGAAAACAGTGAGAAGGGCCCAAAATTGCTCCAAAAGGCTAGAAATAAGCCCCTCAGGCTAAAAAATGCGCCCCTGGGCGCATGGCGCGCAGGGGGCTGAACCCGGGCTCCTAGTCACCCATAGGACTAGTCGTGGGGCTAAATGGCCCGCGGGGGCTACACAGACCCCCCGGGCGGCGCGGGAGGCGGAGCGGCGCGGGTGGCGCAGGCCGGAGGCGGAGCGACGCAGGCCAGGCGGCGGGGGCCGCGAAGCGTTGGGCGGAGTGGCGCGGTCTGTGACTGCGGAAGGCAGCGGGCGGCAGAGGGCCGGGAGGCGGGCGCCAGCGGAGCGGCGGGGCTTCTGAACAGGTCGGCGGAGGGCTGGGAGGCGAGCGCCAGCGGAGCGGGGCGGCGGCCCGGCGTTGGGGGCCACGGAGGGTGGCGGTGCCGAAGGAGCCGGGGGCCGGCGGCGGTGCGGTGGCCGCAGGGGCGGCGCGCCCGAAAAAATGCTGCCTGCGTAATAAAATCGCTGAAAAAACACTTTGTTTTAAAAAAAAATTTTTAACTTTTACATCGAAAAACGTGCCTGTACGGCCCTGGAAGGCCAATAAATTTCTCCCAGACGCCTCGGTGTCCAAAACGGACATGCCTTATATGGATTCTAGGGTTTTTGGGCCTTCTAGACGCAACCGTGAGGTCGGTTTTGGTCCAATGTGCCTCAAAAACCAAAGACCCCCCAAAACCAAAGAAAAAATGCCAAGAAAAGACTGCGAACTTCAAACCCTCGCTTGCTTCAATAGAGAACGAACAACCGTCTGCAGGAGAGCTCTGATACCATGTTAGGATTAGGTTGAAAGCTAATCTCCCAAGATCACCTGCATGCAAACCTGTCACGAGAAGAAGCAAGAAACAGGCAGAAGAAAATAAACAGCTATGGAGGCCAAAAAGCCAGAGACTGGAAATCCATGTTGAAAGAAAAAAGCTTCTATATTATCAACAATACAATTACAAAATACAATCTCGGTAATGAAATACAAAGTGGTGAGTCCTTATAAAAGGATACCGAAACCCTAAAGAAATAGAAAGCTGCCTAAGTATAACTTAAGCATAGAGTAAATAGACTAATAATTAAATGATTTAATTATTAGCTATACTAGACTACTCTAACATTAAATGCAGTAGCTTTTATAAAAGAAAGTAAGTGTTCGATCTTCTTCACACTTGCATTCGAGATCATAGAATTTGGAGAGCACTGGAGCACTAAGCATCAAGCATGAAAGCATAATAGATTTGGTAGTTAAGCAAATAGATAAGAAGTTGTAACAGAACCCTAGCAATCGTGCCATTTTGGAATTTCGTGAAACCCTACTTAATCAAGTTCCAAGTAAGTATGGCGACTCTAGTTGTATTTGATATTATAGAGAGGAAGAGATTTGTATTCAAAAAACATCCATTCAAATCCGTACTGGATGATGTGGAAGGAGCTTTCTCCAAAACCCCATTAGGCATTGTTCACGTAGAAGATATCTGTGCATACATTTACTGTAAGAAGGAAATAGTAGGAGATATCAACATAGCCACTCATATGGTATCTATGATGAAACCTGACTACACATTCAAGGATGAGTTCACGCACTTGATTGATAACCCTATTTTCAAATACTCTAATGCGCATGAGTTTGATGAGCCAGAATGGGTGAAGATTTTGCTAAGAAGAATACATGATGACCTTTACTAGATTGGTGAGGTTCCTGTGCACATCACTATAGATCTAATCCATGAATTAACTAGACTTCCCAAGACTGGACCAGTTCTTCCTACTGGAAAAGATGTCAAGAAGCAAGTTGAAATAATTTGCCTATCTAGAAGTGATAAGCACAGAATGACAGTTGACCCTATCAAGGAAGATGACATAAAACTTCTAACTATGATACTTGGGTATAAGTTTCAGCAAGCAAGCAGGTTGAACAGTGTCTTTGTAGTAACAGTCCTAACAGCTATCAGAATGGTGAAGGATAACACTCAATACAACCTATGTGAGATCTTGCGTGCTCAACTAATTGACAACATTCAAATCATCAAGCATGATAGGAGCAAGACATTCAGGTTTGGATCTCTGATCATCTACTTGTACTTCCATATTGTTGGAAAGGTTGCAAACCTTTACCTAGACATGAGCAAGCCCACAATGTCTCAAATTTCTCTTAAGGCGACTTTATAGAGCAGTGTAAGGGATGCCATGGATATGGATATCAAGACATTTAGGATCAAGATGCAGAAAAGGTTCAGATTATCTGAGAAGATAGTTGACAAATATAAGGATACTATCTTACACAGTGCCTATAACAAGAGGAAGGCATCCATAATTACATCTAACATTCTAAAAGTTCATGGAGTCACTCAAGAAGATCTTAACAAAGCTAGAGAAGACAAGATAGCCAAAGAACTTAAGAAGACAGATGAGATCCTAAAGAAGAAGAAAGTAGAGAGCACCTCTATGCCCTCTACCACTATTGACCTAGACTCATCTCCACCTTCTATACCAAGTAAGAAGTCTAGAGGAAGAAAACAAGCACCCACAAATCATCCATCATCAAGGAACACACGGAGCAAAGCAAGAAATACTCAAGCTCCTCCTGAGGTAGGATTTAGACCTAGTCTAAATGTTTTGAAGAACATGATTGTAAATGAAGGTAGACTAGATACAATTGTTAAAGTGTATGACAAGTATCAAGAGATTGATAAGACTGAGATACACTCTATGATCATATCTCATATGATCAAGTTTAAGAAGTCAGTTCTTGAACTCAAGACAGTGATACCGGATCAGTTATGGAACATATTGGAGATCATGAAAAGACATGCAATAGAGGAAGACATAAGGATTAGAGAAGAAACATTGGATACTCTTCTCCCTGTATGCTCACATGATGAGAAGGCTATTTTATTAGATCTGGTGAAGCCTCATCTCAGAACCAAGACAAGGACCTTATAGATTATGAACAGACAGTATGAGCAGATAGGTAAAGAGACTGAAAAGGCATTTGCACAAGTGTTTATGGATAGAAACATGTATCCATCAATGACACCTACAAAAAAGGTAACTCCAGCTCCTCCTAAACAGGCTACAGAAGCAGTAATTCAGAATACACCTACAACAGGTCCACAGGTATCAGCGCCCACAGTAACAATAACTTCTGATACAAAAAAAGACTCAGAAGATACTATAGTGGTCGATAATATCAAGATATCCATGACAACATCTGAAAAATATATGGACGAAGTTAATAAAGCATTTGTAAGCACTAAAGAAATGTGCACTAATGATACATCTACACAACAAGATGAAGCTCCCACCAATGATCCAATTGACATAAATGAAGAAAAAGATACTCAAGGTGATGAGACACCAATAAAAGAGATACTAGTAAAGATTGAATGCATGGATACCAGTCAGAACACTATATTCTCACCATCCACTCAACCATCTACCTCATTTTTGTCAAGGTTAACTCTTGATTCAGCAAGTCTAGATGCATGGGGAGAAGAAGACATAATCAAGATCAACGTTCTTGCTATGGAAAAAGAAAAGGAGAAACAAGTTATGAGGAACCCTCAATTTTTGGAATCAGTAAACATATTGAATGACTTAGTGCTTGCTGACAAGAAAGTAGCCAAAGTCCAATCAGTTGAAGATGTGGACAGCATTCTGACAAACTTTAAATCACACTTTACAAGCTTAGTAGACTCTGCCACTAAAATTGTAGAAGATGAATACAAGAAGGAGAGGTTGAATGAATTGGTAAAGAATTTTACCTTAGACCTAAAATCCTTAAAGATTGGGCAATCCATACTAAAATAATTAGCAGCTAAGGGTAAGAAAGTTATAGCTAACTGCATGGACAGAGTGAAGTTCACCTCTGAGCACATTAAAAAGGTAGAAGAGGCAGAGATCATGGTGGACAACATTAGGAAATCAGTTGAAACATCCACGCAAGACATGAACATCTATAAAAATGTCTATCAAGGGTAGTTAGGCAAGATTGAGAAGGCTAAGTTGGAGATCAACAAGATAAGAGTAAGACAAACTCAATTGAGAAATGCACCCGCGCCATCTCTAGCAATCCTAAATGAGAACATAAAATAGATTGATGCCACCATTGTAACATATGATCAAGGTCCTTGCATGGATTTGATGAAAATGGAGAAACTGACATATGCCCTATGCGCGCATCTACAGACTATTGATGCAATGAAAGTGTTATGGCAGAAAGAGATCCAATCTCTTCAGATTGTGTACCCTGAAGTTTACATGGAGTATGTATGTAGAAGAATTACAAGTTTTTGTACACCTTTTTCATTAATGTCAAAGGGGGAGTAATATAGAATGTGTATATGTGGAGAAGTATAAGTATATAAGATGTTATGATATACAGTCAATTTTTGTGTTAAGTCATTTTGAGTAACTTGGCCACATTCCTTTGTTGCCATAAATGACAAAGGGGGAGATTGTTGGCAAGTTGACTTCCTGAGGATGCATGACTCATTTTGTGTTGTCATCATGGCAACAAAGTCATGTTCAGTCTCTGTCATGAAAGACAAAATGACTATGGAAAATAGGGCAGACAGAGATATTCTGCGACCAGCACATCATCGCACGTGCGAGAGATCGAGCCAGCATATGCACATTCAGATATATGTTGTTTGACATGTATACATGCTACATCCAGACATGCATAGTATGAAACAATAGTACGACAAAGTTACAGGCAGATCAGTAGACCAGCAATCCAGAAGACAGAGCATGGAAGCCGACTAGTGTTTTGATCAGCGTGAATTATTTTGTTATGTAATGGCTAAGCACCTTTTGTTATATGTTTGTAATGATGTAATTAGCATTGTAGTAAACATGCTTGAGCCGACTTGTTCGGAAGTGTTGTGCATTTTGTTTTAGGGCCGACTAGAGTCTTGTTTTAGGTCGCGCCTATTCAGATATGAACATATAAGTATTTAATGTAAAGTTATGTTACAAATGTCAAGAATTATGTAAGAGGAAGATATAGAAGAGCAGTAAGATGAAGTCAGTATATGATATAGCTCTTTAAGAGAGTAAGAGCATTTGCACATACACAGAACTGATTAGACAACAATGTCATCTCAACAGTTCATTTTTGATATAGTGTATATCATCTTTCAGAAGGTTGTAGCCTTCATCCTATTGGGCAGTGAGCCATATACCTTTAACAGGTTTTTGTAAAAGATTCCTAGCAGGGTCAAACCTTTAACTAGGTCATTGTACTCATATTGTAAAGACCGCTTCTAACAGGGCAAAGGAACTTTAACAGGTTCATTATACTACTACAATATTTGTGGGTACTAATTCCCACCGGGGTTTTCCTCTGATCAAGGTTTCCCCGTAATTGTATCTTGTGTTATGAGTTCTTACGTTAAGCTTCATTCAATGTATGTTTGATTTATGTTTAAGTTGTTGAAAATTAATTAATAGACAAACACTGATTCACCCCCCCTCTCAGTGTTTCTAACAAAAACTCATTAAGATCTCTGGATCTCTGGGACTATCAAGAAATTTTTCTTCATTCCTGCACTTCCATATCTGCCAGAGGATGTTAGAAGACAAAATATTCCATAACAAGTTAGTGTCTTTTTTTAAGCCATGAACATTCCTATTAATGATTTCAAAGTTGTTAAGATACTTAGGGTAAGTAATACCAAACAAAGCCCAAATAGCTTTAGCAAAAGTACAATCAAGTAGGATATGCCTGATGAATTCAGGAATATTACAGATGCTACAAATTTCAGTAGTAGAAGAATCTTTTCTGATAGGGAGCCTGTCAAGAAGCATTAGCCACTTAAAACAACATATTTTAGGGTCAATGCCATTACTCCAAAGTCTGTCAAAGTATTTTTTCCAAGAATTGTCTTCCAAATTAGTATAACAAGTTTTATTGACATGTTTGATAATATAATCATTCTGATTGAGAATCTTATATATGTTCTTAGCCTTAATGTTGTTCACAACAGTGCCATCAGGCCATTTAATTTTTAAGTATTTGTGGGAGTCAGGAAAATAGAGATTGGGTAAGTCCTTGCAAGCTTTAACAATCATGTTATAGGTCTTCCTCTGGGAAAGCAGAATGTTGTAGCTGGATTTGAGCATCTCCAAACTTATAAGTCTTTCTTGCTCAAATAGATCTATAAATTCTGAGATACCCAAATTGTGCCACATTTTAGCAGAGCATCCTTAAGAGAGAGCAAGCGGTTTTCTTGAGATGTGCAGATTCCACCAAATGGACCTTTCACCAAAAATAAGGTTAGAGTCATGGAAGGTTTTATTATAAATAAGATGTTTAATATGTTCCTAGGCTTTCTAGATGGTTTTAAAGACCGTGGATCCTTGAACAGAAATAGGAAATTCTCCTATAATGAGATCACAGAATGGAAGCTTCTTCCAGTATTTATCTTTCTTAGGGAAGCCTCTCTCTATGTTACTTCTAATAAGAACCTTCCAAGGCTCATCCCCTTCCAGAGAGTGCAAGATCCATTTCGAGGCAAGGGCAATCCAATGAAGTTTAATGTCCTTAAGACCCATCCCACCGAGAAATTTATCGGTGTGGCATCATTGCCAATTAACAACATGAAGCTTTTTGGTCCCTTTACCATCGAACCAAAGATAATTCCTAATAGTATTTTGGATTTCAAGAATATGATAGTTATTGAACATCCAGGAAGAGGAATAATATTAGTTATAAGATGAGAGGATTTTTTGGTAGACCTGGACTTGGCCAGCTAAAGAGAGGTGTCTATTATGCCATTTATCTAGTTTTTTGGTGATTCTTTCCTTAACCCAAATCCACATGTCCTTGGTAGAGGGTTTCACCGAGAAAGGGATACTAAGGTATCTAACTATCTAGTGAGGCCCACTCCATTGGAAATTAAAATTATCAAACCACTCTAGGGGCTGATCCTTCCACCCAAGGCAAATGCATTTGGAGTGGGATAACCAGGCACCAGAGATAGTGCAAAAAGTGTTAAGTTTGATTTGCATAGCTGTAAATTTTTCTTCAGTAAATTCAAGGAAAAAAGTAGTGTCATCAGCAAATTTGGAGTTGATAAGATCAGAATTATCAAGCAGAGTGATACCTTTGACAACTTGGGAGGTGGAGTTGTCTCTAAGGATATAGGTGAGAGCCTCCAAGGCAATAACAAACAGGGTAGGAGCAAGGGGGCAACCTTGTCTAATATAACTACCAAGGGAGAAGGATTCAAACAAAGAACCATTCAACTCCACCTAAGCAGAGGCATCCTTAAGGATGAGGCTAACATAATTATTGAAAATAGAAGGAAATCCAAAGGCTTCCAGCATAGTGGATATAAAATCCCATTCGATCCTATCATAGGCTTTCTCGAAGTCAAGCAGTAACATAGCTTTATTCTGTTGAGAGTGTTGTCGGTGAATGGATTTGTCTTTTAGAAAATCACCTCAAATTGACTCTTAGATGCCCAAATAAACAATAAAAACTCTGTGACTAACAACTGGGTCACTTTGCAATGGAAGTGCATAAGTGCCCTCTGAATTGTCTCAGGTATAGCTCCCCGTACAAGATCTTCAATGAATCACCTAGACTATTAACAAGAATGCTTTTAACCTGAAAGAAAGAAAGGTACACAAACATCTATCTATAAACATAGAGTAGATGAGAAAGGAAAGAACACTAATTAAGCACAAAATAAATGGCACTCAGTCCATTTATCAAACCCGACGTAACAAAGAATGCAGAAAAAGAAGATATAAGATCCATTTTAGAATGCACGGATGAGAAAGACTCAGAAACCTGGAGACAAACATGCATGTGAATAAGTAAGGGGAAATAACCTCAGAAAAGATTGACTAAATTCATAGATTTATTTCAATCAAAGATAAATGCCCAAATTCACAGATTTGAATAGCAACTATCCTCCTTCTCTGGATAAACATAAAAGACAACACAGATCTTTTGCTTCCTCTTTACAATATTACCATTCCCATAACAAAATACTGTATCTTCCCCTACAAAAACCACTAAAACAGAAAATACATTCACTCTGGAAAAGACACAGTCCTCCAAAGCCCCTGCCAAAAATCTGAACCGTTTTGATTTTGTGCCCCCATATTTATCATCTTGCCTTCCAATAACCTTTTTCAGTTTTAGTAACCGATTCTTTAAAATATCTCCCATCTCTTCATATTTTAATTTGGCCTCACATTCCTAATGTCTAAATATATTTAGACATGAAACATAAAGTGGTGCTCTTTACTTTAATTTTGACGAGTGTCATTTTCTTTAGATTTATTCAACTTCATTCACATTTTTCCACTGAGAGGTAGGTTTCTATTTGAATGTTGAAATGCATCTTTCTAGACACAAAACATTTCTTCATATCCTATCAACACATAATCATAGGTACCCATAATATTCAATCATATTTGCAATTCCGTTCACGATCTACCTGTATCTTAACAATGAGGAGCCACCAATTAGGTGAAGAGATAAGTGTAGCAGAATCCAACTGTACACTCAGCGGTGGGTATTTCTTATAGTCAATACTACGACCACAGATGCAATACACATCTTTTATCTTATCATGGCATCCATAAATGGTTCCAACTAGGCACTTTGTATGTTGGTTGATCAGTGAGGAGATCCATTATTCTTCTATTTGAACCATCAAAGCTAATTGTAGCTTTGAGGATTCTTTGACCACACAGGAGATGTTATCTCCAATGCTTGATTAGCATTGTTCTACATTGGCTCTTGATATATGGGGCTGCTTCCTAAACTCATTAATCATGTTGGCTCCGCAACCTTCTTTCACTTCAGATTGCCTTGGGAATTTGATATATGTGTAGATAGGCTTTTTGCTACATCCTTATGCATTCCTGAGCTCATGAAAGGGATCACTCCTATGTAAAGTGCTATGTCGTGTCTATGCCTCAGTCTTACATTTTATCTATTCTCATTACACTATCAACCTTTATATATTAGTAGAGATATTACTCAAATATAGAGTCCAAGCACTGTCGGAAAACCATTAATACAACTGCATTGGCATTCTATCAAATAGTTCATAGCCGCTTCTTTGTTCTCTCTCACAACTTAGTTAATTTAATCAAATGCTATTGGTTAAGAGCATCTACCTCCCTAATGTAATGTTGCATAATGTACACCTGTGTATCTATCATTTGTACACATGACTCTTCATTTTCCATGTCGTGTCGAGGCTGCATCATCTTTGGGTTTTCATATTGCAGAGATGAACATATTTTTTTTTTTTGTTATCAGTTGATGAGAGATAGATGAATATTTGACATCTATAAATTGGTGTCATGGCATATACAAACCATTATCTCCATACATATGGCTTTCATGTCTTCTCATGCAATCGACACCTTTCCATGCTCTGTTGCGGGTTCAAATAATGCCTTTGTGAATTCGGTTCATTCTTCAAACAAATGCTATTGGTTAAGAGCATCTGCCTCCCTGATGTAATGTTGCATAATGTACACCTATGTATCCATAATTTGTACACATGACTCTTCATTTTCCATGTCGTGCTGAGGCTGCATTGTCTTTGGGTTTTCGTATTGCAGAGATGAACATATTATTCTTTTTTTTTTTGTTATCAGTTGACGAGAGATAGATGCATATTTGGCATCTATAAATTGGTGTTGTGGCATATACAAACCATTATCTCCATACATATGGATTTCATGTCTTCTCATGCAATCGACACCTTTCCATGCTATGTTGCGGGTTCAAATAATGCCTTTGTGAATTCGGTTCATTCTTCAATCCCACTGCCCACGTTATGTTCATGGTTAGAGTCCGATAGGTCGACTTATTTTCCACATCTTTCCATAACACAAATCGCCTTTTATCCATTGCCAATGGTCACTGTCATGGCCCCTTTGTGGCTTGAATCCCCAACTTGGATCTATTGAAAGTATCGATCTCTCGATTGGAGTGGACATCTCTTCGAGTGACCTATCAGATCTTTCAACTATACATCCATACAATGAGCTCTTCTTAATAGAGAAATATAATTTGAAGGACTTTGACATTGGTATGACTGTGTTGACATTTAATCAAACAGTTCACCTACTTCTTCTATATGAACCAAAATTTCTTTCAAACTCTACGGTCCACATATCATAATGTGTATGATTGTAATACACGAAGCTGACACTAATTTAATAAACACATTTCACACACCAATTTTCTGTCTTCCTTCTATCAATCAGGCCAAATGTCAATTTGATCAAACATCTAGTTGTTACCTCTTTGGTATTAAATATGTGTTTATTGGTGGAGATCAAACTCATATAAATACGAGTTTGATCACTTTAGAGTTTTTCCCCAAAATATCTAGATTTCAATGTGTTATCCTTGCATCTGGCTGAGAAGGTTAATAGAGTGCCCAGTACCTTCTGCTGTTGAAGTCCCGCGAGCTCTCTTCAAAATTTTGAATGCCTAATGGAGATTTGGTGTATATAAACCTGAGTCCACAAATTCTAACTTGAATGCCTTCAATTCTAAAATGGTACACTCGAGCAGACTATGAAACATAGGGGATAAATGGTGACTTGCATTTACTGACACGATTGGATTCCCCAGTCATTGGAGATGTCTCTTGTGACAAGATTTTTGGGATGTTGTTATGCCTGAAGCATATTGAAGCTCAATTCATAATTTGCCTTGGTATTTTGCCCGAAACTGAGATTGGGAACTTCCTACTTTGCTGGCAGTACAATGGGTACCCCATATAGCTAAAATTGGAAACAGTTTGAATCACTACACAAGCATTCCACAAAAAATGAAACACAAAAAGTGTCTTGACACTTCCTCAACATGCTTGCACTCATTCTCTTCCCTAAGATGTGGCTCCTCTAAACTTTGAATGATGAAATTTTTGAAGTTAGGTCTCTGAACTGAGAGGTAGACTTGGCAGTTTGAACCTTGTGGAGAACCAACTGAACTACTTCAAACTTTATTCATCCAGTACAATGTGGTTCAGAACTGGTTTGAACCACTTTGTATTTTGTTCAAAGAAAACTTGAATCTAAAGAACTTGAACCTGCATTTGAAATTGAACTTGAACCTGAACTTTAAGTTCAATGATTCAAGAGTTCATCTGAACATTCCCTTTTCACAAACAATACTTTACAAGAGCATTTTCAACATAAGCCAGGGGAAAAATTAAGAGAAAAATTTTGAGGAGACCTGATCTTGAAATTTTGAGATTCAGGTGCTGAAAGCATGCCAACAAGTATCTAAACCATTCCATGGCTTCCCACCAAGTAATAAGGTTTTCAAGAATGTACCTACCCTTAATGAAGCCAGTCTGGGAAGGGCTAATGAATTTAGGCAGAATATTCTCCACTCTAATAGCTATGATCATAGCAATAATCTTGTAAGACACATTGAGGAGGGTAATTGGTCTCCAATTCTTAATAAGGGCTTTGTCTCCATCTTTGGGGATAAGTTTAATAATACCACTATTAATGGATCGACCCAGGGAGCCTTTGTGAAGAGATTCTTTGTAAATATCAAACAAGTCTTGACTAATCCAATCTATATTAGTCTTATAGAATTCCACAGGCAGCCCATCAGGACCAGACACCTTGTCATTCTTGAGAAGATTAGTAGCTTGCTTGGTCTCCTCCATAGAGATATCACAACCAAGATGAGCAACTTCCTGTAAGGAAATTCTATTGGGGATAAGGGTCCTGTAATCGTTTCTAAGGTGTTTAGCATCCTTAGTATCTTCAGAAGTGAAAAGATCTTTGTAGAAGGAGGCAAAAACAACTTTAATGTCAATATCATTATTAATTTCTATGTTATCAACCACAATTCTATCAATAGACTCTTTGCACTGCTTATGTTTGAGTAAGTTAAAAAAGAATTTAGACCCCCTATCCCCATATTGAAGCCAATGGGCACGAGATCTGATCTTAGCACCCCTAACCTTGATCTATTGATGTTGTCTGAGTTCAGATCTAGCATTAGAGACATAAGTAATAAGTTCACTATTAGTAGGATCAGACTGGACACCCATCTCTGCAGAGTGAAGATTGTCAGTGAGTAGTTTTTCTTTGTATCTATAGTCATTAGCTTTATTTTGGCCTAAGATTTGGAGCAAGGAATGCCAAGAGTTGATATTATGGTTCCAAAGATAAATATGGGAGAGATAAGGAGGGTTATTCTTATTAATACGTCTAATGAGGTTAATGGTGGTAAGGATATCTTCATCCAAAAGAAGAGATGTGTTAAGAATGAACTTGGGATTACCATCCTTAAGATGAACAGGGGAGTCATTGATTCTGACTGTGACATAAATAGGGTGATGGTTCAAAAGAGCAGTAGGGGACACAAAGACTAACCCACCACTAGAGTTCGGGAGAAAAGAGAAAAAAAAATTATTAGCGTAAAATCTATCCAATCTGGTATAAATTCTAGCATCACCTTGTTGAAAATTACACCAGGTATGCCAGGGGTCATTATTGGAGTCTTTATTACTAGTCAAAGGATCATATAATTGTTTACTGTGTTTCAGCTTAAGCCATTGAGGATTTTCAACATCTTTCCAGGAAAAGGGGAGGCCACCCAATTTATCATCTTGGGACTCAACCATGTTGAAGTCACCTCCAAAGAGCCAGGGGATGTTAGGGAGGGAGTTCAGCCAATTCTAGAGCTATGATCTTTCCTTGACATTGTTGGAGGCATAAAAGGAGCATACACCAAAGTTGTGATTCTTAATATTAAAAGTGAACCAAACCACCCTATTACAAGGGGAAACACCTTTATCAGTTATAGATTTAAACCATTTCGGGTTGACAAGCATGCCAGTCCCACCTTTCCCTTTAGGATTAGTATAAATTTTAATAGCATCATTCCAAATGAAATTCAAATTAACATCAAGCATGAATCCTGTAGTTTTTAATTCTTGCAACATCAATATATCAATGGAATTAAGAGAATTTAAAAAAATGTTTAACAATAAAATTTCTGTCTGGGGATTCGAGGCCCCTAATGTTCCATGAAGTGCAATACATAATTAACCAGATTGGGGAGGGTTGCAGCTAAGGTTCATCACCTCTTCAAGAGGCGTATTATAAGACAAGGAGGTCTCACTAGTTTTGGGACTTGAAGAGCTTTTGTTCTTGGAGCAGGGAGGTCTGCCTCTATGTTTGGATTTAGGGAAAACATTTTTATCATCATATTCATCATCTTCAAATATAGGTGACCCCACAACTTCCATATCCATGACCGAGTTCAAAAAAGTATTATCATTCACCCTAGAGGTCTCTGTTTTATTAATAATAGTGGGTTGAGTGGGTTTGAGGCTAGCGGGGATGACTTCAACATAACAGTCACCATCAAGTTCTTTAAAATTTTTAGGATTAAGTTTTTGAGATTGTGTCAAATTGATTTGTTCAATAGGAGAAGAACATGAGAGATCGGGGATGGGGGAATTAAGAGTGAAAGCAACAGCGTGTGGTGGCAGGGATATAATGGGAGGTTTGAGGTTTTTCCTTCTCCTCTTTTTGGTCACAACTTGAAAGCCATCAGCATGGGGATTAATGGTCTGAGCTTCAAATATGGGATTTACAGGGGTTTGGGCCAGAGGGGAAGCTGAGGAGGGTGGGGTATCAACTAGGGAATCATTATAGAAGACACATTGAGGGGAAGATGATGGCTCTTGGGAGGTATGAGTAGGTTTAAACAGAGAGGGAGTATCTGATGAAGAGTTATCTCTCACAGAGGTAGTATTCTTTTGAATGATCGGACATTCCTTTCTCATATTGCCTTCATGTTTACAGAGAAAACATGCATTTAAACCTCCTAAAATTTCCATAGGGAAAGAGTAGGTCTCATCAGATATCTTGATATTTAGGGAATCAGGGATATCCATTCCTAGTTTGAGGGAAAGAAGGGCTCGAGCATCCATATGTGGCACAAGCCTTGCCGTGTCATCAACCCTGATAACCTTTCCAATAGGTTCAATAAGTTGTGGTAGGAAACACCATAAGAAAGGAGGTAAATGTTTAACCAGAATCCATGTTGGGGCAGAAAGGGAAAGAACCTCTTTGTGAATGGCTTTCGATGTCCATGCAAGCGCGTGAAAGGAGGTGTTCCCAATAGACCAGTACTTCCTCTTAATAATGGCTTCCTAGGCATCTGGATTATTAAAAAAGATAACATATAATCCTTTTTGTATATGTCTACAAAAAGAAATACGATACCCAAGTTTTAGGTTCTAGTAGTTATGGAACCAGTCATCAAGAAATTTATGGGCAGGACATTTATCAACTTCAACAACAGCGAAAAATATAGCGGATTTCTTTAACCTAGATTTTTCTTTGTTGATTTCATTAACCATTTCGGAATTGGGGGAATTGGAGAAATATTTTAGGGTTCCAGAGCTCTTATTGGTTTCACACGCTCCATCTTCCTCCGTGAAAATGAACCTAGCATCCATAGAGATGAGAGAGTTGGAGCCAGAGATAGCAGCAATGAAGGATTTAAGAGGGATGGATGGGGGAATGGAGCCATTAAGTGTATTAATGGCCGTAGCTGAGGTGGATTACGTGGGAGCCCTAGTGGGCGTCAAAGCAGAGGGTACGGGCTCTATCGACGGATAGAGGGGAGGATGGGGATTTAAAACACCTAACATTATGCATTAATATGGAAAGAACACACCTGGCTTGAGAGAGGACACACGTGCATCAGAGAACGTAGAGCATCTGCTGGAAAATGCAGACCGCCGAGAATGCAGAAAGTCTGTCGAGAACGTAGGGAAACTTCAGTTCTAATTAATTAATTTAATTATTAAGTCTTAATTTAATAAGTAGGATTTAATTAATATTAAATCCATAAATTGTATTTAATTGTGCAAATTAAATTATTAATGTTACTTTAAGTTGCATGATTAATTTATTTAATTAAAATATTCTCACGCATTTTGAGTTATGACTTTGATTTTAATATATAAAGTTAGGTTGTGCAATTGATTTAAGTCAAAGTTGAAATTAAAGTGTTTCTTTTAATTTTTAATCAAAATTTAAATCCTAATTAAAGTTGCACTTTTTCAAAACCTAATTTCCTAATTTTCCTATATATTTGAATTGAAAGTCATTTGGAGGCATTCAATTAGGTGGGAGGAGAATTTTGAAGTTAAACAATTTTTGTAAAGCTTGGGAGTATTTTGGATTCACTTCTTGCTTCGGGATTGTATCAGATCTGTTCATCGATTATTGAGGTAGGATTTTAAAACTTGATAATTCTAGCTTTTCAGATCCCTGTCTTCTATGCATCTGAATTGCTGGGATCATGTGTTTGAAACTTCCTTGTTTAAAATTGTGTGATTATTTTGTTAAAATCTGAGGGGAAAGGGTTTTGGTACAGTTTTATGGTTTTTTCTTCATGTATTTTTGTTAGATCTGTATCTGGGCTTAAGGGTTTTAGTAGAATAATCTAAGTACCAAAATTATTGTTAAGTTTTTCAGATCTGAGCAAAAACTCCTTCCTGTATGATAAATCTTTGTATATTCACCAAAATTATTATTGGGCTTTAGATCTATGTTAAACTCTTCATCGTGCTCGTTAAATAATACCTTTTCTAGTTTAAAATTCATGCCTCAGGTTCAGATCTGCAAATAAATCAAATAGTAGGGTTAAATAGCATGTCATGAAAATATTTGATCAATACTATTCATTGCATATTATTAATCCCCATTTAAAAAAATCGCAGGACTATTTAAAAGGAAATTCCCTATTATTCTCTCTAAAAATCTATTTATCTCTTTCTGTTAAAAAAGTTAGTTATATACATTGCTTGTGTAAAAGTATATAAATTAAAAATATATATACGAGTTTACCTTTTTGTTTGTTGCTCTTTAAAAAAATAAACAAACTAGTTGCATGAAAAGACCCAGAATGGTCATATATGTGTGTGTGTGTGTAATTTTTTGTTATATAAATGATGCATTGTTGTTTCAAAACAAATTGTTGTGCATGTTGTGTTCTTTGTTCTTTGAGGGATTCTTAGCAGGGCGTGAAAATAAATCCTTCTAAAGTTTTAGTGAAGCTTATTTGGAGTTATCATCCACTATGTCCAAGTAGAGGATCCATCTTGATTTGATAGTTATTCTCCTCCCAACTTTAGGGTACTCTTTATATAAAGAGAGGATCTAATATTAGAGATGACTTGGAAAGAATGAATGGTTCAGAAGCTTATTGGTATTGCTTGGGAAGGTTAGAGACTAATTATGGGAAATCTAGGAGCAAGATTTGCAAAGAGCATTACAAAATTTTAAATGTGATCATATTCCTAGAGGATATGATGTGCAACTTATAGTGAAGTGATGTAGAGGTGGCCTTAGTCCCTTTAACCTATTAAATTTCTTGGGAATCTATGATGACATTATTTTTCCATTAGTATTCAAAGAAGATCTTTGGTAAACATACATCGAAAGACAGGTCAAGAGAAAACCAAAAAATACAGATATCGGAGATCACCAAAAACTACTAAGTACAAAGGAAACTGACGACATAGTTTTGTGTGTAAACCAAAAATGCAAATTGGAAAGGATAAAGAGGAACCTGAAAGTGGAACTGATGAGCAGAACAAAGTTCAAACTGAAAGAATAGTTAAAGTGGAACCCGAAAGACAGTTCAAGCAAGGAACACCGAGAAACAATCTAATTGACTTCAAAGCATAACCGACCGATAGAAACTGGAAGACAGTTATAGCCCGCAAAAAGTGGATCCAACTTCCACGTCAGATAAAATAGTATTATTCTATTTATTGAGTCTTTATTTTTTTAAAAATCCATTACTTTAGGGACAAGAAACATTATTGTAAGTGTTTTAATCAGTCTAAGTGATTTAAAACATATAGACTAGGAGATCAAGGTCAAGTTGTAAACCTATGATCTAACAGTTAATATTATTTTATGTGAAACTTGATTAGGTCAATCTATCTTATAAATAGATGTTGTAATCATTCATTAAGAGAGAGAGAGAGGATGTATGAGAGGATGAATGAATCCTACGAGCACATCTATGGATCAGGCTGAAAGTTTCAAGAACCGGAACAACAAAATGTGAATTTGGTTATCAAGAACCAAGAACAGAAGCTACCGAGAAACAAAGGTATTATTCAATCACATTAGGTGATATACTTATTCATTTAATCTTAAATGGATCTGTAATCAGCAATAGGAGATTGCATACACTAGGTCAAATTGTAATTTTCTTATATTCTAATAAGTGAAGCAAAGTGTAAAAATCCTTTCAAGGAAGGTGGATTTAACCATCCAATTGTAATTCTCTTAACCGAGTGCACACTAAATAGTGTTGCTAAATCTCTTGACAGATTAGATTTTAACAGGTCTCCATAGATAATCTTAACAGGGTAGATCATCAAAAGTGATCAAATTGTAAGCCTTAACCGACCCCTTCTAATCTGTAGATAGTGAAGAATTTGTGGGTGCCATCCCCACCAGAGTTTTTACTTCCTAACAGGAGTTTTCTACGTTATCATATCTTAAGTTATGTGTCAATTACTTTCATGAATGTTTCTATGAATGTTCACATGTATGGTTAAGTTTATGAATTGATATATCTTACATCAAGATAGTATAGAACATATGGTTGGATAAACATTTGATAACTTAAAGGATAAAGGTTAAAAGATACAAAAGTTTTAGAGGTACCGATTCATTCCTCCCCTCTCAGTACACACTTCCCATTAATTCCAAAAATTGGTATCAGAGCTCTGTCTCTTAGTTAGAAAGCTTAAATGCTTAAGAGAAAAGATCATACAATGGAGAAGTACAAACTTGACAAGGGTATTGAGAATAAGAAACTAGAAATTTAGATCTTCTACGAGTAGTACGAAGAAGCTAGAATCAAGATGAGACAGCTGGTAGATGAAATAAGGATTATGGCATCTCGTTGTAATGAAATAGACTACCATGAGGAAGAGATACCAAATTTCTTTGAGTCTTCAGGATCAAATACAAGCAAAGCATCAGACACATTAGAAGAAAGCATCACAAGCCTAAATGAAATCAATCAACATTTGTCTGGACAAGTGAAATCTCTGCAAATTGGTCAAGAGATGCATATGATAAGAATGATTGATGTCGTGAACAATGCTAGACAAGCTAAGCAAGAAAGAACACTAGCAATTGATGAAAAAAGGAAGATTACTGAAAAGCTACAAGAGAAAGAATCTGAAATACAAAGACTTACAAAACATCACCATGAGATTACAAACCAGATTATTCTTATGAGTCAAGAAGAAAATAGAATGAATGTTGAACTCATTGAGAGAATAGAAGCCATCGGTGAGCTAAGGGAAGAAAATGAAAAGTTGAAACAAGAAATAAGAATTCAGCAGTAGCATAATGAAATTATCAAGAAAGCTGAAGAAATAAATAAAAGAATAGATGATTTTCTTGATGGACAATGAAGAATCAACAACAACACCGGTCTAGGCTATACCGAGAATGGAGAATCACCGAATCAAGTTGATCCAAAGAATGTCTATGCAAATCCAAGACCAAGAAAGATAATATGCAATCACTCTGGAAAGTAAGGCTACACATCAAATGTATGTAGGAGCAAAATGAAAGGTATTCCTAAATCCACATCTTCATTCATAGGATTTTGTTATAAATGTAACAAGAAAGGACATAAAGCTTATGAATGTAAGTCTGAGATGAAACAACCAAAGAAGGAAACCTACATGGACAAATAATGTCCTAATTGCAAAATGAATGGGCATACAACTCTTGAATGCTAAAAGAATAAAAAGCAAGCATGGAAGCTAAAAGGTCAAGAAACTGCCTGTCAACCGAAAAGAGTTGGTAACCAGTATGTATGGGATTACAACACATGGACAAATTTTATAGCATGTGGAAGATTTGGTCACATTTCTTTAAACTGTATGAGACAATGGAAAAGAATGTATAGAGGCTGGACTAACCTCAGAATGACATGCTTACACTATCATTAATTTGGTCATCTCAAGAAAGACTACAGAGATCGAATGATAGAGACTAGCACATTTCCTAATGGAAATACCATTGAAGACATCCTAAAGATGAGAAAAAAAATGTGGAGGAAATCTTAAAAAAATGATGAAGCTGGACTGAGTAATGCAATTGGTGACACCCTATCCAATGGATCTGGTGACATCACCACCCCCACCTAAGCAGAACAAGTATGGAACTACATTACACTAAGTATTATTTTACATCAGTTCCATAATATGTTGATGAAATGCCAAATTAGCATAAGAAAAGATGCATCATGGTATTACTTGTTAAAATCTGTGAAAATTATTCCATCGGGAAATACATACCGAAATCCATCAGTATACGCTCAAAGCTAAAACTGCCTACACTTACTGAGATTCGTTGGTTAATATATAAAAGCTAAGTTGCCAGTGTAAATTGAGAATTGTCAGTAATCAAGCAAGTTGAAAAAGTTGTGTTCGCAATACACCGAAACCCGTTAGTAAAAGAAAGAAGTTAAACAACTACCCTGAAACATCACATTGTCACCGAAGAGAGAAGTTAGTGTTTAACCCAATGACTCTGTCTTCGCACACCGAGGAGTGGTTGAGCATTAATGACTCTTTTTTAAGGAAAATATCTATAAAAATGTGACAAAAGGGTTTCATTATTCACCAGCAAGCAGAGCAGAGTGATGAAAGTGAAATTTGAGCACACAATGATAGCATCATAGAGTGACTTCAACTTGACCCAAGACACTCCAACAGATCAGTAACCACTGCAAAAGTAAATAGTAAGTTCCTACATTAACTGAGAACTCTATTTTACACATTTTTTAGAAAGACCTAAATATCTAAAACAATGGCCACGACTTCAAGAACCACCAAACTGAAGAACATCAAGAAGGATAAGGTTAAACTTATCAATAATTATACCTATGAGGAACCCCATTACAAGATATGCCCAGAGGTTGCATCACAACCCGACAATGCTGGAGCATTCTTGTGAATACTAGCTAGGGTTTTTATCATCGAAGACGTGCGAGCATACATTCACTGCAAGATCATAGAAATCAGAGACCTAGAGGTTGAAAAAGATTTCAAGAAGCTATGTAATGATGATGGATCTATCAAAGATGAGCACAATCACATAGAGGTGAAAGGGCTCACAAATTCCCTATTGTTCCCAGAGGTATTCAAGACCGAGTGGATTCAGTTAGTACTGAGCAGAATTCACAATCACAAGCTATGGCTGGATGAGCCTAAAATGATAACCCGAGATGTTATTCATGCAGTCACTGATTATCCAATAACCGATAAGGTAAAGGCATTGAAACATCCACCCAAGGCCGAAATTGAAAAGAACACAGGAGCTAAGTGTGATGGAAGAGGAATTAAGGTATCTACTATCACAGATAATGAGCTAAAATTTGGAGCATGTGTCCTAGGCTAAAAATCATTTCAATCTAGCAGGATGAACAACATAGCATCTAGAGTAGTAGATACAACATACAAGATTGTAAAGAAAGGAACTCAGTTGGATCTGTCAGAACTTCTACTGAACCAGCTAGAAGAAAACCTAAGAACAATCAGAAATGCAAAGACAAATACATGTAAGTTTGGCTCACTTATCATCTGCATTTACTTTTACTTCCAAGAATCATTTCCATCAGTAGGAGATGTAAAATGGGATACCACTAGACTAGTCACCATCCAGATTGGTGAATACATAACATCACTAGGAGAAAACTTTGAAATAGTTATGGAAGAGTACTTTACTGGATTCAAGGACAAAATGCGAAAAAGAGTAAGGATCCCAGAACAACTAATTGAGAAATTCAAGAATGATATATGTTTCATGGTTAACACAAAACACACATACATCAAGCCTACTATACCAAGGGAAACATGGTTACAACCATTAGAGTATGATGTTAATATTGATCAAACATCCAATTCAATTGATGCATTGATTAATGAGCCATTAGATAAAACACAACCAAAGTTTGGCACTTATGAAGAGGCCAAAGCAAGAATCAAAACTGGCTTGGTTGTGAAGAAAATGGACAGGAAGAAAGATAAAATGGTAAAGAACTTAAAGAAAAGGATGTTGGTCACAGAGGAAGAAACCGAGGGATAGTCACCCATCGGTGAGGCTGAAAACTACTAAGAGCACAAAACCAATTATCATCATAGATGTTGAATTGGATAAAGAAGAAATGGACACCACAGGAAACAAGAATATGGATGTTGCAGATGAGACATGGCTAGACACCACTATGGACAACATTGTGGACAACACAATCATTGACATAACTGACGATCCAGAAGAAGAAATACAAAAAGATGAAGATGTCAATGTTATAAAGGACAAGACCGATGAACAGGACACTACATTTGACACTTCACAGGTGAACATACCAAGCAACATGCCAATATTGATGCAAGCCATTAATACACTTCAAGAAAAAGACAAATCACCTGACAAAGATTCAAGCATTCCCGGGGATGTTGGGGATGAAGGAAGGAAAGACAACACCGATGACCAGAATGTCATCAGAGCCACTCAAACTGTAACTGAAACTGACAAGGTTACAAAAGGATATTTAAAGAAAATAGATGGAGACACTACTAAGAAGGATGCACAGACAAAGGAAGATGAAGTACTTAGGGATACTGATGAAAGAGCAAAAACAAAAGATGACACTCCTGAGGAAACCAAAAAGGTTGCTATAGATAATATTAAGGTTGATGTGGAGATGTCCACTCAAAACTGACAAGATGACACCAAAGCACAGTAGAAAAAAGAGGCAACACCACAAATCACTTCATCTAGCATAACAGACAAATATGAGAAGATGGCTATTGTCCTACATTCAAGTGAAACTCAAAAGAAGAAGAATAAATCCAAAAAGATTAAGTTGGAAGTCACTCTTGATGAAATAATTGAGATACCCAAATGTGAGCCAACTACACTGGACTATGAAGCACTAAAAGAATATGGTGAAATATGCCAAAGTAAGGCATTACAAGAGAAGCTGAGAAAGCAACATAGAGACTCCATGGTACTAGAAACAACTAGGGACATCTTGCATCAAATTATACCCGATGTTGATGTTGATCACAACAAACCTATCCTTGATCAACTAGCCACTCTCACTGAATCCATTACAATGCAAAACATTGATGAAGAAAAGGTAATTGAGGAGAGAGAAGAGCATAAATATCAACACAAAATTGTTAAAAAGATCATCCAAGAAGTGGCAGAAAATAAGGTAAAGCTTTCAGAATTAGTAACTGAATTAGATCCAATAATTGCTGAAGCTATTTCCTTGATGCAACAATTGAGCACAATTGATAAATTCACTAAAGATCATAGTGATAAGATAGGAAATTTAGATTCCGATCTAGCAACTAGTGCTAAAGGCTTAACCACTGATGACAATGCAATAAAGTTGCATTATCAGAAAATTATTGAGATAAAAAGGTTAAGAGGAACCGTGGGAAGCAGAAACACAATTTAGGGAAGAGGCCACCGAGCTCCAAGCTCAACTTCTACTGAATCTAACACTGCTTCAACAACATATCAATTCATCAAGACAACTGATAGCCACCCCTGAGATGTCTGTAGCAGACAAAATCTACGATATGCATTCAAGGATCACACTCGAGAACATGGCTCTAGAAAACCTAAAGGACTAATGGGAGAAGCTGATGGAAGACATGAAGTCTTCACACTCTCACATTTTTGATAAGCTATAAGGTATACACCTTTGCCCTTAATATCAAAAAAGGGGGAAATTAAAGATATGTATAGATGGGAAACTATACAGTACTGTAGACACCCTAAAATGGACAGGCTTGCGACTTTACATTAAAAACACTAATTTTCATCTATTAATTAATGGTTTTTAAATCATTAATTAATCATCTATTCTCTTCTAAATTCATTCCCCAAATCATCTAATCAAATTCCCAAAATTAATTAAATAATTAATTTTATTTAATTAATTAACCTTAATTGATTAATTACCATTAATTAATTAATTAAATTCAATTTCCTATAGTTTAAATTCAAATATTTAAACTTACTAATTAAATTCTTCCAATTAAGTTAATTTCAATTAAATTAATTTAATTTCATTCAATAAAGCAATTCTTAATAAAAAAGAATTCAATTATCTCACATGTTGAAAATAATTGTTAAATAAATGGATTAAATATTCATTTATCTTCAAAGAGATAACTCCAATTAGATCACATGGGTTACTCCACCCATCTCTCCAGTCCACATGGGTAACTTCACCCACCTCTTCAGTTTAAAAAGGTAACTCATAATTAG
>MU223774.1:155982-168455 GCA_018584345.1 Thuja plicata | reverse complement strand
CTCCGTCAGTTTGGTTCTAGCATTCAAGCCATCTTGCGATCACACACACACACATTTCAATTATCAAATTCTCGACGCTTCTCAAGTCATAGACGCTGCCCCGCCAATACTGAGCATCAAGAACAACGTTTCGAAAGGAGTAGAGAGAAACAATAAAAGCTTCAAGCATCGTGGGGTTTGCATTTATTTGTCTTCCTTTCTCTTGCTTGTACATTTTATTGCTCATGTTTTTGTTATTCATTTAGTAATCATTAAATTCTTGATTTGCATTCATTTGTGAAACCTTTACTACTAACCCTCGCCTTTGGAAAGCTGTGGGAACCGGAGAGAGAGGCATACATTTTGGTGAACCCGAGGTGAATCAAACAACCCAAATGTCTCTTGCAGATGAAGAAACAGATTGATCAACCACGGCCGTACGGTCGTAAATTTAAAAATACACTTTTCTTTGACATTTGTACTATTTTGTAATTGCTGGTATTTTATTGCAATCGTCTATACTGTGTTGCAATTGACTGGTTTAATACCGCAACTGATTGCAGGCTTTCAGAGTTATTCTGTCCATTTCTTGTCTTCTGTCTTCTTGTATTTTGCCGCAATCGTCCGATCCATGCCGCAATCGCAAGAATTCTGCCGCAGTTGTCCGATCCGTGCCGCAATCGCCAACATCTTGCCACAGTCGCCAGTGCTTTACCACAATTGACAGAAAAGTGCCGCAGTTGCCTGATCTGTGCCGCAATCGACAGAACATTACCACATTTGCAAGAAGATTGCCACAATCACAGGAAATATTGCAAAATCAGATCTAAATCTTTGGCCTAGCTGTTTCTAAATTGACATTCTTTTCGGTTTCTATGGAGGATTGGATCAAAGTCACCAACGACAGAAAAGGGTAAGTTTGGTAAGCATCCTTCGTTATTTCAAAGTTACTTATATCCTTCTTTTTTGCAAATAAATCCTTTTTGGTACTAACCTGTTTAAACAACACAAACTAAAAGGAATTCATTTGTCAATTTGGGTTTAAAAAGAACATTGTATGCTAAACATCACAAATCTCACTTTTCCAATTTGGTGCTTAAAATTGACGTGGGGATTAAAGTTGAACAAAGGAAAAAAATCTTTTAATTTGGTGCAATAAAATTGAACAAGCAATCAACACTTCATTTTGGGGCTTAAAATTGAACATTTGTGCCTGTATGGTGGTGTAGATTAGTTCATATTTCAAAATTTGGAGCTTAATCGATTTACCTCGTGTCTTGAGTTTTGGGTGCACTTGCACAAACTGTTAGATTATAAAACTTTATAGTTTTTTAGAAAGGCCTGTCCGGGGAATGCGCTTCTTCCTCAGAGAATGACCTTAAACTGGTAATCCTTCCGATTGGTATATAAACAAGGCATGAACTAAAGTTCTGTCTTTTCTAGCCAAGCTCGGGCGAGGTGTGTTGACAATAGTTTGGGTCAGGTGAATATCCCTAAGGAGCCAGCGTGGTCAATTAGGCTCTTAAGTGAGTCACGCACGTACAAACCGATGAGAGAGACACCACGAACCCTTATTACAACATGGTTAATTAGAGACCACCCATTTTACCTCCGAACAGATACCTTATTATAGTGTAAGGGGTTGCAGAATTTCCCCCCAAGATTCCCAATATATGTGTCCCACGATATTTGTGTAGTGAAAGAGATTTTCACTTCACGGCAACAATACCTGGAAACAGAAAAAACACGGGCACCTACATCATGGATCTTCGTGTCCTAGTAGTGTGACAATTGCTGTGTGAGCTAACATAAATTCAAGCATTGGGCCTATAACATTGTACTCTAAAGCCAATTTGACTAGATTAAATCTGTTTGTTCATTGTTGAGACCTTGTGAAAACCTTGCAACTTGAAAAAGTTGTAGAACATACACTCTTCAATATTCATTCTTCAAAACACTGTGTCTATTGTGCTTGTTTCTTTGCTCAGTTTCTGAAAAATGTAAAACCAAAACACCCAAACTGTCAAAACAAGTCAAACATGTTAAAGAGTCTAGGTTGTCAAAGTCAACTGTCTTGCTTATCAGAAGCATCATTCTAGAAAATTCAAAAAAATCAAGCAGTGATACTTATCCCTTAGTCTTTTTTTAGACTGTTCCCATTTTACCACAATTGTCCGCATCAGGCTGTAATTGAAGGAAGTTTGCCGTAGTTGATTCATTTATTTCCGCAATCATTATATTTATTACCGCAATCGGTTATAAATTACCGCAATCGACCAATCATTTTACCGCAATCAGTGGAATAGTGTCGCAATTGACCAGATACACTATATTCCTATTTTGACCTGAAACCTTGGAAAGATTCTTCATTTGGTGTCCAAAACTAGTGTCTATCCCAGAAAAATGTGAAGAACATTGTGTGAATCTCAAAACATTTAAGATTACCCTTTCTTTATAGAAGCACGATTATTGTCAAAGCATTGTTAGTTCAAAAGTTCAAACTCGACATATCTTGATCTCATCATTTCAAAATATCATCATCTTTTTCAAATTGACTTTGTCCAAGGCAAAGGTTGGAAAATCCTATATTTTTTATCACAACTTTGAGATCAAGTTATTTTCAAAATCTGTCCTTAGAATTATCTTTGTCCAAAACAAAACTCGGACTTCCTCAAGAAAAGGATCTTCTTCCTTGTTTGCTTTATATCACTTGTTTTAGTTACAAAACCTGGACCACATGATGTCTCAGACACCTCATGACAAACCCTACACAAGGTCTAAAGCTAGAATTCAACCAGATGAGTCCTATATCAACCGTTTCCCCGCCTGGGAGACAGAGCAAGAAGATGATCCCTTTGCGAATACCAGTCCCGCTCTATTCATTGAACAGCCCCGTGGGGCAGCCTTTTTCCAAGATATCACAGAGGAAGAACTAGAAGATGTGGAACAAGATGCTTACTCCATGAAAGTAGTTGATTCTATCGTAGAGAGGAACCCTGGACGTTACTTGGCCATGCTTATAAAGAAGGGAGTCAAACTCCCCTCTGAATTCAGCGTATCAACTATATGGCCTGAAAACCCTCTCGCAGGTCAAAACACTACTCAACCACATCAGATACTACCAATTGTGTCTCCAATATTTCCACCTTTGATCTTGCCTACACTGACATAGACTATATTTGATCAAGCTAAGGACCCAAACCAGGCTAGCACATCATCCACTCAAAACATGATAGGCTCGCAACTAAGTGCACCCACGGTCACTAGTATGCCTACACCTTTGGTCTCATGGCCAGGAAAATCAAGCTCTCATGCTATGCCTTCCATCCCACCAAACACAAACTGTTCTAAAACATTGTCGTTGTTGCAATCAATTCACACTAGTCATGGGATCAATACTTCATGCCTGCAGGGATCTATCTTGGCAGGAATGACTTACAGTCAAGGCCCACCCAAGGCTACATCTTTGCCCATTCAACCCCTGCAATAGAAACCCTAGCTTCAGTTGCCCATTCAACCCCCACAATAGCAAACCTAGTTTTAATTGCCCATTCAACCCCCGCAACAACAACCCCAACTTCAGTTTCCCATTCAACCCCTGCAACAACAACCCTAGTTTCAAATACCCATCCAACCTCAGCAGCAGCAATACCAACCACAGTTTCAATCACAACACCAAACACATCACAACCCACCATGGGCTACTCATATGCCCTCATTGACAAATCAATTGGTGGGAAATCAGTATCAAGTCCCTAGGATGAAATCCTATATTCCTACTCAAGGGACACAGAGGTGCATCCTCATACCCACCATGGCACAAAGAAACGTTGCTCATCAGCCTCAGAATCAAACAGACATGCTGATGCAACAAATGCAAATCCTTCAAACCCAAATGATGGATATGCAAAATCAGGGGAAAACTAAATCCTATACCGCAGAGGACTTATACCCATACCCCTTTGACCATTCACTTCACATGTCTCCATTTCCCAACCACTTCTTGGTACCAAAGTTCGACAAGTATAGGGGCAGTACCAACCCTATTGAACATATCCGAGAATTCTTTGCTAGTTGTGTCGAAGTCGCCCATGATGAGACATATTTAATGTGACTGTTCCCACAAAACTTGGCCAGACCTGCAATGGAATGGTTTTCACATCTACCTCATGGCATCCAGTCTTGGGGTGAATTGGCTGAAAAGTTCATAGCTCACTTCCATCATAACATCGAGCGCAAGGTCAGCATCAAGGACCTTTGCGATATCAAACAGAAAGATGGAGAGTCTTTTGTGAAATTCCTACAGAGATGGAGGAATACGACAAACTGCATTACATATGATGTGCCCGAACAAGACTTAATAGTCATGTTTGTTGACAATCTAATCCCAGACATGTCATTCACAATGGAACTACAGTTAGCTTTGAACTTCACACAACTCATCGAAAGAGGAGTTTGTCGTGAGCAGAACTTGGTCAAACGAGGAATCCTTGTAGATCCCACCCAAAATAATATGAATAAAAATGCAACAGAAAAAGCTAAGTAGTGGAACAAAAACAAAAATGTCACTAGCGATGGTGTCATTGATGTAAAGATAGTTAACTACGCACAACCCAAGGTGTCACTGCAAGGCGCACCTGTGGCCAACCAAAAACCCACAACACCCACTCAACAAGCATACACCCAAAACCAACCTCCCCCTATACAAGCATCCACTGTGTCAAATAGTCAACAATAGAATCAATGCAAACCACAGTTTCAATTCCAGCAATGAGATTTCACACCATTAGGAGAACCGATAGAATCAACTTTACGTAAGTTGATGCAATCAAACACTATCACTGTCCCAGAAATCAGGGACTTTGAACAAGATGAAAACAAACCAAAGTGGTATAATGACAAAGATTACTATGAGTTTCATCGGGTGAAAGGTCACAAAATGACCAACTGCTATCGATTGAAGCACGCTATTCAAGATCTAATTGACACAGGGGTCATCGATGTGACAAATACTCAAAACAAAGGCACCAATGATCATACCATATTCAATGATACCTTTCGTGATCACAACAAGGGAAAAGCCTCCAGGTCTAGTGGACAAACCAATAAAGTTAACTATACATATGCCAATAGTGATAATGTCATCAATTGCCTCAATCCTTCAGATAGCCATGTGGCTACGATCACTATCAGAGACCAAGGTAACAATTGTGCTATAACAATGTGTCATGCTAGAGTCATCTTGCAAGGAGTACCATCCTCTTCAAAATCACATGCAAATCCCACAGCAAACAAAGATACACAAACAAGCATAGTGGACCAACTAAAGCGCACACCTGCCCAGATCTCCATGTTTGACCTATTGCACATATCTCCACAGCATAAATTGGCACTTGACCAAGCACTTTAGAATGCAGCTGTCCCAAGGGACATAACCCCTAAGAGCTTCCAAATGATGGTCAACTATATAGCAGCTAACAAACATGCCACATTCACAGATCATGATGTGCCACCGCATAAACCCTTGCATAATGATCCTCTACACTTACTTATCCAGATCCACAAAAGTGCAGTCCAAAGGGTCCTTGTTGATGGTGGAGCTGGGTTAAATATTTGTACTCTAAATTTAATCAAGCAGCTAGGCTATTCAGAATCAAGCATTGATATCACAAGGAGAATAAATATCAAAGCCTATGATGAAGAGGAAGGGCCCTCTAAGGGTATTATCATTCTACCTGTTTGCATTGGTCCTGTGGTAAAAAACACACCCTTCCAAATCTTAGACCTCGAGTTGGGATACAACATGTTACTAGGGAGACCCTGGATACATAAAATGCAAGTTGTACCTTTGACATACCATCAATGCATCAAATTCCCTCACCAAGGAGAGGAGATCATCATAGAGGGAGATCCTAATCCCTTCCAATATTGTAATGCGGTCCAAATCAGCACAGATAACCAGGTACCATCAAACCAAGATGCAAGCATCCCATCCTCTTTAGATTTGAATCCCAAGGATGTCACACGAGCAACAGGAAAGATAGTCATAAAACAAGATGCAAGTGTCTCATCCTCTTCAGATTCCAATTTGAAAGATACCACACAGAAGGCAAGCAAGATATCCATCACATACAAGGGTTGTGGTGAATATAGATATGAAAAGGCTTTTACTATCATGCACATGCCTCAAAGCCCAAGAACTCATGGCATGCCACAACCTATTATTGCAATAGAAACTCCACAGCCGGTTCTATTCAGATGTCCACCCACAACCTTTGTCTGATGGGGAGACATAGCGAAAGAGAACCCTTTTGAACAAGACATCAACACCTGGTTATATCAAGACACCCCTGAGACAATCTGACCACCACTACCCTTGGAAAATTATGGTAATGGTTACATGATGATACAAAGATTTGGGTATGATGGTACAACCAGACTAGGGGCAAGGCAACAGGGCATATATGAATTACCTCTCCCACCAACCCAGAGAAACACAAGAGGTTTGGGATATGGACAAAAAAGCACAAATCCTATGAACCAAGACATTCAAGTTAATCGTGAGCAAATAGCAGAGATGCACTGGGGGCACAACACAGAGCATGTCCTAATAAGCAACATATTAGCGCAGTTGTTTTCCACCAAAGAGGGAACCACACAATCCCTAATAAACCTACACATAGAAATCAACGATAACCAAGGAAGTGAGACATTGGACAAACATTCCATTGAGATAGACTCCCATGAGTATTAGTGGAGATGCCTCCATGATTCTGAATCGTCAATCCCTTACTTTTCCCCTCGGGCTGACATTATCATAAATCTAGCAGACCTATTTGAACAACTGATCATTACCGAACAACCCTGTATAGACAAACATATCATTCATCAAACCTCAAGTGGTGCATCCTCATCACAATCCAGTTTTGTAGGCACCATATTAGCAGTCCCATTCAGTCAACCAAATCCGAACAGTAGTGAAAGTGTCTGTCTCGTACACCCTAAGCTTATAGAGTGGGATCAACAAGGACCACCTGATCTTGATGTCTTTGAAAATGATGAGGCAATAGCTCATTTGATGGGACTAAGGGAAGGCATTCAATCAGGAGATCACAAGGCAGGATTCTCTATCAACCTAGACAGAGAAGCATATTTCCGGGAGGAAGCTCCTCTTTCCAGTCCACAAAGAAAAAAAGAACAAAAGAATAAAAAGCTAAAAGAAGACGTATCTTCTGGAAAAAACCTCACTGAGGTGCTAGAGGATGGAAAGAAGGAACTCCTCCCCTTAATAAAGGAGAAATTAGCATTGCTAGCTGAAGAGATAGAGGAAATCAACTTGGGGGATGACAAGAACCCAAAGAACATCTAATTGGTGAAATCTCTCACCCTTGAGGAGAGAGAACAGTTCATCAGTTTCTTCAAGGAAAGAATGATCAATTTCGCATGGTCTTAATTAGATATGTCAGGTTTAGATCCAGAGTTGGTGCTAAACCACCTCCCATTGCTACCAAACGCTAAACCTGTCAAACAGAAGCTAAGAAAGATGCATCCGCACATTGCATTGTTAGTCAAGGCAGAACTGAAAAAGCTCCTGGATGCTAAATTCATCAGACCTATACCATATGCGGATTGGATATCTAATCTAGTACCAATAACAAAGCATAGTGGTCAAATACAGATTTGCACGGACTTCTGGGATCTCAACATAGCATGTCCCAAGGATGACTTTCCTTTACCAAAAATTGACATGATAGTAGACCTAACTGCGGGACATCAAATGCTATCTCTCATGGATGGATTTTCAGGTTACAATCAAATAAGGATCACACTGGAGGACCAACACAAGACAACTTTCACATGTCCTTGGGGAGCATATTGTTGGAATGTCATGCCATTTGGTTTAAAGAATGCCAGAGCAACATATCAAAGGGCCATGAAAACTATATTCCATGATCTCATTCATAAGATAATGGAAGATTACGTTGATGACATACTAGAAAATTCCATAGTTTGAAAGGATCATCTACAAGTTTTGGGACCTATCTTTGATAGAATGGAGGAATTCAAAGTCTGACTAAATCCAAAAAAGTGTGCATTCGGTGTCACAGCGGGAAAATTACTAGGGTTCATAGTATCACACAGAGGAATTGAATTGGTTCCAGCAAAGGTCAAAGCAATATTAGAGATGCCTCCACCATCAAACCTGAGACAACTAAGAGGGTTGCAAGGAAGGCTCCAATTGATCAGACACTTCATAGCTCAAATGGCAGACAAGTGCCACCCATTCCAACATCTATTGCATAAAGACATCAAGTTCATATGGATAGAACAATGTGAACAGACATTTCAGATATTCAAATACTACCTTCTTAAGTATCCTATATTGGTACCACCAGTACAAGGTAGACCATTGCTTCTATATATCTCAACAACAAAATCAGCGTTAGGAGTACTATTGGCACAACATGATGATGCAAGAAAGGAGAGGGTAGTCTACTATCTAAGCAGGACTTTGGTCGGATATGAGCTGAACTACACACTGATAGAGAAGTCATGCCTGGCAGTCGTCTTCACCTCCCAGAAGCTAAGACACTACATGTTGAGTCACCAAACCAAGATGATTGCACATATTGATCCTCTGAAATACCTACTAAGCAAAGCAACACTCACTGGATGACTGGCCAAGTGGGTAATGATCTTAAGTGAGTTTGACATTGAGTATGTAGACAGAAAAGCTATCAAAGGACAATTGATCGCTAATCAACTAGTAGAGGCACCAATACAAGACCGCCAACATATTGTTTCAGACTTCCCTAACGAATCTATCATGACACTACAATCGGTGATCGAAGTATGGAAACTTTATTTTGATGGGTTGTGTACAAACCATGGAGCGGGGGTAGGGATAGTTCTTATCACTCCAGATCATGATACAATTCCAAAGTCTTTTAGACCCAACTTCCCATGCACCAACAACATAGCAGAATATGAGGCACTGGTAATCGGTCTAAAAATAGAAATCCAATGGAGAATCAAGAACCTGAAAGTCTTTGGTGATTCGCAGTTGGTCATTAGCCAAGTTAACAATGATTACATGACCAAAGATGAGAAGCTCATACCATACAGAGCCCAAATGGAAGGATTGTGTACAAAATTTCATTACATTCTCTTCGAGCAATTCCCAAGAGCACATAACAAAGTGGCAGATGCGATGGCTACCATAGCATCACTGATTGATATGCCAAGTAACGACACCAAATTCCAGTTTCTAGTGGAGCAACTGCTGGTACCATCACATCAGGTATCTATCACAGAATCAGCATGTGTCCTTGTTGGTCCTGAATCCCCATGGTACCAAGACGTCTATGGCTATCTCCAAAACAATGTCTTACCACCAAACTTGTCTAGGAACCAAAGAAAAGCCCTCATCCGTTAAGCCTCTAGGTATACAATCCTCTCAACTACTCTATACAGACAAAGTCTTGATGGAACATTATTACGATGTCTCACTTCCATGGAATCCCAGAAAGCTTTATACGAGGTACATGAAGGAATATGTGGAACTCACGGAGGTGGCAACAACTTAGCTAAGAAGATTATCCATATGGGATACTACTGGCCCACAATAGAGATAGATGCACACAAGCATGTTCAAAGGTGTAGACAGTGTCAAATTCATGGAGACCTCATCCATGCACCAACACAGGAACTAAATCCCATTACCTCACCGTTACCATTTTTAATGTGGGGATTTGACCTAGTGGGAAAAATAACACCTTCAGCAAACAGACACAAGTACATCATAGCAGCAATAAAGTACTTCACCAAGTGGGTGGAAGCAATTCCCCTCACTTACATCACTGGAAAATAGATAGCTATGTTCATACTTAACCACATCATCTATCGATACGGGATCCCACAAATAATCTTGACAGATCATGGTAGCCCTTTCCAGAACAAGGATGTTGAAGACCTATGTGAGCAGTTCTGCATCAAACAAGGGCTCTCCTCATTTTACTACCCTCAAGGGAATAGACAAGCCGAAGCTACAAATAAAACAATCTTGAAGATTCTGAAGAAAACAATAAACGAATCAGGGCGAGACTGGCATTTACAGCTTAGTCCCGCATTATGGGCATGCAAAACTAGTGTGAGAACACCAATGGGGGAAACTCTTTTCTCCCTAGTCTATGGAATAGAGGCAGTATTACCCCTCAAAGTGGAAATCCCATCCCTGAGGATATCATTAAAGAACCTGGTTTCTGATGAAGAATATAGAGTAGCAAGGCTCAGTGAGCTAGAGTTACTAGATGAACGAAGGCAACATGCTTTTGACCACTTACAAGGCTATCAGAATCACATTAGAAGGAACTATCATAAGAAGGTGAAGCCAAGAACATTTGAGGTAGGAGACCTTGTCCTCATGGAAAATCAGAAGAATCAAGCAGAGCACGTCAAACCTGGTAAGTTAGAGACTAACTGGCTAGGACCATTTGTTATTGTCAACTCTACTCAGAGTGGGGCATTCATCCTAGCCACACCAGAAGGAGATCAGCTCCCCAGATACATCAACAACATGCACTTGAAGAAGTTCTACCCTTCTACATATTCAGAAAATACCAAAAAAATAAATAAATACAAAAGTTACCTTGGTGAAAACCTGGCAATCAGGCGCCTTGACGACAACAAAAAAAGAAAAAAAGTAAAGAGAAAACAACATCACTCTCTCAGTGAAAACCTAACAATCATGCGCTATTGAGTAGGTACCTTGGTGAAAACCTGGTAAACAAGCACCAATTGTTCAAGTCCAGCTTCACCATCAATGAGCTCCAAAAGCTTGAGTAGATTTCAAAGGCAAGACTAACTATCCAAATCTATATCCACAAGCGCAAAACCCCTCTGAGCACCAAGCACTTACCCATGGTTAATACTGGTCCACTAGACTAGGGGGTGATTCTAAATGCCTTAAAAATCTCAAAAAATTAGAAAACTCGTCAAAAAATCCTAAAAAGATCAAAAATCAAGAGAAAATCAATCTTCATAAAAAAATTCAATAAATTGCAAAATCCCAAGCAATAAAACCAACTCAGTTATCAACAAGCAAGTGAAAACCAAGCCAAATCCATCAACTATCACAATCATGAGCTTTGCGAATGAGCATTGAGCCCATCTGACACAGCTTGATCAGCTGCCAACACGATCAGAGCAATCAAATCTATCAATTGTCACAATCATGAGCTTTGCAAGCAAGAATTAGGCCCATCTAACACAGCTTGATCAGCTGCCAACATGATCACAACATCCAAATCAATCCAATCATTCAAATAATTTTACAATCATGAGCTTTGTAAACATGCATTTGGCCCATCTGACACAGCCTAATCAGCTGCCAACATGATCAAAGCAATCAAGCCAATAAAGCCTATCCAAAGAGTCAAGCCAAATCAAGAGAATCCAACTGCATCAAGGAACCATCCAAAAAAGTTGACTAGGTCAGTCAAGTCAGTCAGATGTCAGTCTATATTTTGCGGTTATGTTCTTATGCAACTCCAGGATCCACCATGTGAGGAGAGTAGCTACGATAGATCATGACTAGTTTTATTTGATTGCTGTCTATTGAATGTTCACTTCAATTTATGGGCCATGATGATTAAGGATAAATGTGGTAGGCGTTGTCACTTATCTGGTAGCCGTGTAGTTCCACGATTTGAGCTTAAACCTAGGAAAGAATTGGACATTCCTTCTCTTTTAACTTTGCTTGTATGGTTTATAGAATCAAGAGCTCGCAGCACTATCCAGATGGACTCTGAGTGCTTTTGAAGTTCTATCTTGGTTTCTATGGTCTTTCCCTTTATGTTGAAAATAAGAGCTCACGATGCTATCCAGATGGACTCTAGGGGCGTAGGAGTTCTATCTTGTTTGCTTGGCTTTCCCTTTTCAGAAATCAAGAGCTCACAGTGTTATCCAGATGGACTCTGGGTGCATAGGAGTTCTATCTTGGTTTCTTTGTTTTAGATTAATTCAGAGGACAAATGGTATCCAGATGGTCAATATCTGGGTGCTTTTGGATCTCTTTCTTTTCAAATAGGGAACATAGTTGAATTCAGATGGTCAATATTTGGGTGCACTATGGGTCTCTTTCTATTTTCAATCTCTCTACTCCTTCTGCTATCAAGAGGTCGTGGGCGTATCCAGATGGTATGTGATCTGGATCATTCGACGCTCTTCTGGAATATCAGAAAATACAAAAAAAAAAGATGCAATGATGACAATTATTGGAATAGGGGCAGTGACTTGGGACATTCATCCTTTCTATCAGATCATATCTAACCACAAAGTGCAAAAAAATGAAACTTTTCTATCATTACATTCTATTAGATCAATCTCAGAGCACATCATTCCAAACTAACTTCCTTCTAACTAACACATGCATTACTCAAAAATTTTGTGCATGGTAGATTGCATTCATTTATTGCATAAGAAAAATCCAAAAC
>MU223774.1:91881-136980 GCA_018584345.1 Thuja plicata | reverse complement strand
GCAATTGTTACCTTGGTCCCTGATGGTGATTACGGCCACATGATTATCTGAAGGATTTAGGCAATTTATGATATTATCACTATTGGCATATGTATAGTTGACTTTATTGGTTTGTCCACCAGACCCGAAGGTTTTACTTTATTTTGATCATGGAAGGTATCATTAAAAATGGTGTGATCAGTTGTGCCTTTAGCTTGAGTGTTCATCACATCGATGATTCCTGTGTCAATGAGATCTTGGATAGCATGTTTCAATCGGTAGCAGTTGGCTATTTTGTGTCCCTTGACCCGATGAAACTCACAGAAGTCTTTGTCATTGTACCACCTTGGTTTGTTTTCCTCTTGTTCAAAGTCTCTGATTGCTGGGAGAGTGATGGTGTTTGATTGTATCAGCTTACGTAAAGCAGATTCTATTGGTTCTCCCAATGGTGTGAAATCTCTTTATTGGAATTGGAACCGTGGTTTGCGTTGATTCTGCTGTTGATGGTTAGACACAGTGGCTGCTTGCACAGGGGGAGGTTGGTTTTGGATGTATGCTTGTTGAGTGGGCCCTGTGGGGTTTTGGTTTACCATAGGTGTGACTTGCAGTGACACCTTGGGTTGCGTGTAGTTGACCGTATTTACATCAATGACACCATCACTAGTGACATTTTTTTTCTTATTCCACCACTTAGATTTTTCTGTTGCATTCTTATTTGTATTCATTTGCATAGGGTCTGCAAGGATTCCTCTTTTGACCAAGTTCTGCTCACACTGAACTCCTCTTTCGATGAGTTGTGTGAAGTTTGGCGCTAATTGTAGTTCTGTTGTGAATGACATATCTGGGATCAGATTGTCAACAAACATGACTATCAAGTCTTGTTCGGGCACGTCATATGTTATACGGTTTTCCATGTTCCTCCATCTCTATAGGAATTTCACAAAGGACTCTCCATCTTTCTGTTTAATGTCACAAAGGTCCTTGATGCTGACCTTGTGCTTGATGTTATGATGGAAATGTGCGATGAACTTTTCAGTCAATTCTCCCCAAGACTGAATGCCATGAGGTAGATGTGAGAACCATTCCATTGCTGGTCTAGCTTAAAATTTGTGGGAACAACCTCATTAGATATGTCTCATCATGAGTGACTTCAATGCAACTAGCAAAGAACTCTCGTATATGCTTAATGAGGTTAGTGCTGCCCCTATACTTGTCAAATTTTGGCATTGAGAAGTGGTTTGGAAATGGAGACATTTGGATAGAATGATCAAAGGGGCATGGGTATAAATCCTCTGCAGTATAGGATTTAGTTTGCCCTTGATTATGCATATCCATGATTTGGGTTTGAAGGTTTTGTATTTGTTGCATTAGTATGTCTGTTTGATATTGCGGCTGATGCGTGTGGACATTCCTTTGTGCTGTGGTGGGTATGAGGCTACGCCTCTGCGTCCCTTGAGTAGGAACATAGGATTTCATCCTAGGGACTTGATATTGATTTCCCACCAAGTGATTTGTAACTGTAGGGATATGAGTGGTCCAAGGGGGATTATGAAGTGTCTGCTGTTGTGATTGAAACTGGTTTTGATAATGGTGGGGTAGGTATTGCTGCTGCTAAGGTAGGGTTTGAAACTGGGGTTGCTGTGGCGGAGGTTGTATATGAGGAAACTGAAGCTGGGGTTGCTGTTGCGGAGGTTGGATATGAGGCAACTGAAGCTGGGGTTGCTATTGTGGAGGTTGGATATGAGGCAACTGAAGCTGGGGTTGCTGTTGTGGAGGTTGGATATGAGGCAACTGAAGCTGGGGTTGCTGTTGCGGAGGTTGGACATGAGGCAATTGAAGCTGGGGTTGCTGTTGTGGAGGTTGGATGGGTTTCAGAATGGGAAAAGATGTAGCTTTGGGCTGGCCTTGACTGAAAATAGGTCCTACAGAGATGGATCCTTGCGGGCATGAAGTGTTGATCTCAAAGTTAGTGTGGATGGATTGCAGCAGTGGCATAGTTTCAGAAGAATTAGAGTTTGGTGGGATGGAAGGTATACTAGTGATCATAGGTGCGCTTGGTTGTGAGATTGTCATGCCTTGAGTAGATGATGTGTTGGATTGGGTCGGGTCATTGGTTTGATGGGACACAGTCTGCGTTGATGTAGGTAAAGTCAATGTTGGAAAAATCTGTGACACAACCGGTAATATCTGAGGAGAAGTGTTTTGACCTGCGAGAGGGTTTTTGGGCCATATAGTTGATACGCTGAATTCAGTGGGGAGCTTGACTCCCTTCTTTATTATCATGGCCAAGTAACGTTCAGGGTTCCTCTCTACAACAGTGTCAACTACTTTGGTGGAGTAGGCATCTTGTTCTGCATCTTCAATCTCTTCTTCTGTGATATCTTGGAAAAAAGCTGCCCCACGGGGGGGTTCAATGAATAGAGTAGGACTAGTGTTCACGAAGGGATCATTCTCTTGCTCCATTTCCCAAGCAGGGAAACAGTCGATGTATGACTCATCTGGTTGAGCTCTAGCCATAGACCTTGTGTAAGGTCCTCCATGAGGTGTTTGAGACATAGTGTGGTCCAGGTTTTGTATCTAAAACAAGTGATATAAAGCAAACAAAGAAGAAGATCCTTTCTACGACAAAGTTCGAGTTATGTTTTTGGACAAAGGTAATTCTAAGGACAGATTTTGATATAACTTGATCTCAAAGTGGTGATAAAAGATAGGATTTTCTGACCTTTGTCTTGGACAAAGTCAATTTGAAAAAGATGATGATGTTTGATAAGATGAGATCAAGATACTTCGAGTCTGAAATTTTGAACTAACAATGTTTTTAGACAATAATCGTGCTTTACAGAGAAAGGGTAATCTTAACTGTTTAGAGATTCACACAATGTTCTTTGCATTTTCCTGGGATAGACACTAGTATTGAACACCAAATGAAGAACTCTTTCAAGGTTTTCAGGTCAGAACAGGAATATAATATCTCTGGTCAAAAGAATGTGGTATAATTTAACTGATTACGGTGAAATAAAAGGTCGATTGTGGTATTTTATCACACACAAGGCTTCTATTTTGCAAGATAGTTGACGTTCGACAACCCTAGACTTTTAACACATTTGACTCATTTTAACAGTTTGAATGTTTTGTTTTGCATTTTTAGAAACTGATCAAAGGAACAAGCACAATAGACACTGTGTTTTGAGAAATGAAGATTGAGATTATGTATGTTCTATAACTTTTTTAAGTTGCAATGTTATCACGAGGTCTCAACAATGAAAAATCAAATTAATCTAGGTCAAATTGGCTTCAGAATACAATGTTATAGGCCCAATGCTTGAATGTCCATTAGCTCACACAACAATTGTCACGCTACTAGGACACGAAGGTCCACATCGTAGGTGCCCGTGTTTTTGCTGTTTCCAGGTATTGTTGCTGTGGAGTGAAGATCTCTTTCACTACACAAATACTGTGGGACACATATGTTGGAAATCTTGGGGAGAAATTCTGCAACCCCTTGCACTATAATAAAATATCTGTTTAGAGGTAAAACGGGTTGGCCTCTAATTAATCAAGGTTGTAGTAAGGGTCCGTGGTGTCTCTCCAATCAGTTTGTACATGCGTGACTCACTTAAGAGCCTAGTTGATCACACTGGCTCCTGAGGGATATTCACCCGATCTAGACTATCATCAACACGCCTCGCCTGAGCTTGGCTAGATAAGACAGAACTTTGGTTCACACCTTGTTTATATACCGATCAGAAGGATTTACCAGTTTAAGGTCATCCTCCAAGGAAGAAGCGCTTTCCCTGGATAGGCCTTTCTAAGAAAATAAAGGTTTGTAATCTAACAGTTTGTGCAAGTGCACCCAAAACTCAAGACACAAGGTGAATCGATTAAGTTCCAATTTTGAAATGTGAACTAAGCTACACCACCATACAAGCACGAATGTCCAATTTTAAGCCCAAAAAGTAGGTGTTGATTTTCTTGTTCAATTTTAAAGCACCAAACTGAAAGATTTTTTGCCTTTGCTCAATTTTAAAACCTCATGTCAATTTTAAGCCCAAATCTGAAATATGAGGTGTGATATGTTTTGCAAGCACTGTTCTTTTTAAACCCAAATTGACAAATGAATTCTTTTTAGTTTGTGTTGTTTAAACAATTTAGTACCAAAAGGGATTATTCACAAAAAAATGAGAATATGTGAAACTTTGAAGAAAATGAAATGGTGCTTACCAAAACTTACCCTCCTCTGTCCTTGATGACTTTGATCCAATCTTGCATAGAAACCAAGAAGAATGTTAAATAAAAAGCTGATGGGTAGAAGACTTGGATATGATATTTGCAATATTTGTTGCGATTGTGGCAATCTTCTTGCAACTGTGGTAAACTTCTGTCGATTGCGGTAATAAACTCTCAAATGCGGCAAAGTGCTGTCGATTGCAGTAATTAAGTTACAAATGTGGCAAAGTGCCACCGATTGCGGCACGGGTCAGACAACTGCAGCAGAATTTTTGCGATTGCAGTAAACTTCTTGCGATTGCAGCAAAATACCAGAAGTCAGAGACAAGAAAATGGCCAGAATAACTGCTAAAGCCTATAATCAATTGTGGTATTAAACCAGTCGATTGCGGCGCAGTATGGACGATTGCGGTAAAATTCTAGCAACTGCAAAATAGTACAGATATCGAAGAAAAGTGAGAATTTTAGATTTGCGACTGTACGGCCATGGTTGATCTATTCATTTCTTCGTTTGCAAGAGATATTTGGGCTGTTTCTTCATGTCAGGTTCAGCAAAATGTACGCCTCTCTCCGGTTTCCCATAGCTTTTCAAGGGTGGGGGTTAGTAGCAAAGGTTCACAAGTGAATGCAAATCAAGTATACAATAACTACTAAATGAATAACATAAATGTGAGCAATAAAATGTACAAACAAGAGAAAGGAAGACAAGTAAATGCAAAACCCTTGATGCTTGAAGCTTCTATTGTTTCTCTCTACTCCTTTCGAAACGCTGTTCTTGATGCTCAGTATTGGTGGGGCAACGTCTATGACTTGAGAAGCGTCAAGAATTTGATAATTGAAATGTGTGTGTGTGATCACAAGATGACTTGAATGCTAGAACCAAACTGACATAGTAATGGTGCACGAGAGCTTGAAATCCTAGATCTTTTAAATGGTTATGAAGGGTTTATTATATAGGAATTGGTGATGAAATGAATGGTTGAGATCAATCCCAGAGATGGGGAGATGAACGGTTGAGATAAAAAAGAATAGGAGAGATCCTCAGTAAACTCCACCTCTTTATTTGGTTAAGAGGAGATAGAGTTTGGTTAACTGAGAAGCTAATTATGAGTTACCTTTTTGAACTGAAGAGGTGGGTGAAGTTACCCATGTGGACTGGAGAGATGGGTGGAGTAACCCATGTGATGTAATTGGAGTTGTCTCTTTGAAGATAAATGAGTATTTAATTCATTTATTTAATGATTATTTTTAACATGTGAGATAATTGAATTCTTTTTGATTAAGAATTACTTTATTTGATAAAATTAAATTAATTTAATTGGAAGAATTTAATTAGTAAGTTTAAATATTTGGATTTAAACTATAGGAAATTGAGTTTAATTATTTAAATAATGATAATTAATCAATTAAAGCTTGATTAATTAAATCAAATTAATTATTTAATTAATTTTGGGAATTGGATTAGATGATTTGAGAAATGAATTTAGAAGAAAATAGATGATTAATTAATGATTAAAAAACTACTAATTAATAGATGAAAATTAGTGAGTTTAATGTAAAGTCGCAAGCCTGTCCATTTTAGGGTGTCTACAGTTTTTAAATCCATTAATTTAGGGATAAGAAACATTATTGTAAGTGTTTTAATTAGTCTAACTGATTTAAAACAGATAGACTAGGAGATCAAGGTCAAGTTGTAAACCTGTGATCTTAGAGTTAATATTGTTTTACGTGAAACTTGATTAGGTCAATCTATCTTATAAATAGATATTGTACTCATTCATTAAGAGAGAGAGGATGGATGAGAGGATGAATGAAGCCTACGAGCACATCTATGGATCAGACTGAAAGTTTCAATATCCAGAACAACAAAAGGTGAATTTGGTTATCAAGAACCAAGAATAGAGGCTACTGAGCAACAAAGGTATTATTCAATCACATTAGGTGATATACTTATTCAATATAATCTTAAATGGATCTATAATCAACAATAGGAGAATGCATACACCAGGTCAAATTGTAATTTTCTTACATTCTAATAAGTGAAGCAAAGTGTAAAAATCCTTTCAAGGAAGGTGGATTTAACCATCCAATTGTAAATTTCTTAACCGAGTGCACACTAAACAATGTTGCTAAAGCTCTTAACAGAGTAGACTTTAACATGTCTCCATAGATACTCTTAACAAGGTAGATCATCAAAAGTGATCAAATTGTAAGCCTTAATCGACCCCTTCCAATCTGCAGATAGTGAAGAATTTGTGGGTGCCATCCCTACCGCAGTTTTTACTGCCTAACAGGAGTTTTTTGCGTTATCATATCTTGTGTTATGTGTCAATTACTTTCATGAATGTTTCTATGAATGTTCACATGTATGGTTAAGTTTATGAATTGATATATCTTACATCAAGATAGTATATAACAGATGGTTGGATAAACATTTGATAACTTAAAGGATAAAGGTTAAAAGATACAAAAGTTTTAGAGGTACTGATTCACCCCTCCCCTCTCAGTACACACTTCCCATTAATTCCAACAATCTATACCTTTATTGACGTATATATTTATTATGTATATTTTACATGGAATGAATGGAGGAAGGGTGTTTTTATAATGGGAGGGGATATAAGAATATGTTAAGAACAGAGAATCAATTAGTCAAGGGAAGTGAATAGTGTCACCAATACTCAAGAGTACAATCATTTAGAGTCAAAACTATTAGAGAAACTACTAAACCTAGGAGAATCATACATTAATCAAAGATGACAAGGTTGGTCCTCTCAAAAGTTAGGTCACCCATTTCTTTGATGTAGATTAATAATTAGACCCTAAAACCTAACATGGATCTCCTAAACACCCCTTGAGCTAAATAAATTAAAGTTTAGTTTAAGAAGAGAGGTGATTATGGACAAAATGAGTATGTGGATAAAAATAATGAAAAACACATGGAACATGTCATAAAGACACTAAGAGGACTTCTATCAAGACATAATAAGTTGTGATGAGAAATAAGCACACCACATGGTTCATGAGTTTAACCCATGTAATTTTGGATGCTTATACGCTACACTTGTCATTTTGACCTATATATCATAAAGCCTATATATTGTAGCTGATTACCTTGTTTAACATAGCTTGAATATATGTAATAAAATATTGGTATTTGATTTAAGAGAATATAAAGGTGTAAGACTAATTTTATATCACTGTTAACTCCTAAAAATTGTACCCTATGCCAAGTTGCAGAAACTTGGATTTTTGGAGAAACATGGGAACTTTCTAGGTTCGTGGGTCACCTATGATGGAAAGAATCTTTGGAGAAGGCTGACTTCCTATTTGGTACTTTACCTATACTAAAATTGGCTGGGAAAAGGGTTAGAAGGAAATGTGAACTTAAATATAACCTACAGGGTGATGCACCAAATTAATAGGACCATGAACTTCATATAACCATAATTTTTTATAACAATAACTAAGATATAGAGTTGCACAACTCACTCCTACACATCCTTGCATAAATAATTCATTAAAGGGTTCTGGTATTGGACCTTGAGGAGGAAAGGAGATTTCACACCTTCAAAGATCTGCACTTAAAACACCAACTATAACCTGCAATTAATGTACTTCTCTGCAAAATGTACTGAAGATGAGACAAAAATCACAATGAATAAAGCATTTATTCACTAGTAATTTTGATCAAAATCACCAAAAGGCACACAAAAGAAAGATGAGATAGAAGGAAAGAATAAATTAGTATTTTATCTCTAAAAAAATTTCACTATACATAATGTATCCAGATGAGTTCAATACAAATGCAGAAAAATTTCTCAAGGACTACAAAAAATTCACTACGCACATAAAATTGCATAAGTAGAACTCTCCCCCATGAGAGAAGATTACAATATTTTTATGATTCTCCAAGGTAGTTGCATAAGAATAGGAGTCTTCAACCCCATGGTTGAATGTAAGAAGAATGCCTATTTTTAGGCCCTCAAAGGACTCTTAAAAGACATGTGAGCAAAGAAAAATCCCTTCCTTAACCCTTGTAACATAAAAGTACCCCCAAAAATGCTCCAACTCCCCTAAATTGACTCAAAATTGCCTAGCTTCCCTCCACTTGTCTGAAAAATTTGTTTGAAACTCCTTTAATCACTCCTAGATCCATGGCCCTCCTCATCAATTACAATCCACCGCCTTTGACTCCATACCAACACACGCCTTTTACAAACTTGCATTTTTTGTTAATGTTCATTAAAAGGTTTATAAAGAACCACCTAATACACATTAATTACATTTTCATTTAAATGAAAATAAAAAAGAAACAAAAGAAAATATATTTTATAATAACAATTAATAAGTATATAAGAATGTATTACTTAATAAGTATTATTATAAAATATGTTTATAAAAATTAACCCCATTACATAAGGCTAAAGAGCCTACCACATGTGCACGTAGGTATTAAAGTATTCAACAAAACACATAAGAAAAATACCTTTGGACTACATGATAATATTAGGGATGAAACCCTAACTTAAAACATTCTTTCCATTTTCAATTTTTTAAATCTTATATCTCTGTTGTTCTGCCACCATACTAGTTTCTAGTTTGATGTTGCTTTGGATGTTTTTAGACTTTGATGGGGGTTGCTAGAAGTCTCGAAGGGTCTCTGGAGCCATTTGATGCAACTTTTCTTATAGGCTGTGACTCTTTATTTGCAAGTATTTTGAGGATTTTACTGTGCTTTAAGCTTCATGCAAAGAAAACATTGGAGGAATTTCCCTGTTTTGTCATATGAGCATTCGACATTCATGCCTCAAGCTTCTGATTTTTTTTTCCAGAGGGTTTGAAAATTGCACAGCTGAAGAGCTTCTCTTGCAGGTCTCAGTATTCTTATGAAATGACAACCATACACATTATTTTATTTGTTGCTCTTAACATGACTGTATATGCTCTTAACTGCTACTTGACTGTCATGAGTTTGATATGATCCTTTTTATTTTGACTGCTTTTACCTGACATTGTCCTTTATCCATCGAATAAGGTTACAATATGACTGTATTATGATTTTTCCACCCTTAAAAATGATGCACATTTGTTACAGAGATTTATAAATTGAACTTTCACCACTTCCCTTTAACAATCATATGACTGTAACAAAACACAAAACTATGATCTTCAAGAACAATAATGAAAACTACTATGAATACATTGAAACCTTAATCTCAAAGGAATAGAACTTCTTAGCATCCGTGTTTGAACATAAATTATTAGAATAATAAATTAATCATTGGTCAAACACTACCGACCAAGAACTATCCAGAATCACCGACCACTATCAGCATAGTAAAGCTGAAAACTTCCAGCACTATCCAACCTGCCATAGTCCCATCCAGAATGTCCTCATTCTGGAATATTCTAAATACCTCTATTTAAAGAGGTAGTTGTAATAGTTCGAGTATCAAATTTTTATCTAATCATCTTTGTGATCAATAGACTATCCTCTACGCTCAAATAGTGTTTAATAGTGTCCTCAAATTTACAGTCGTTCTTTTTGGCTTTGTCTTTGGGCTGTTGTGTTTATACCATGTGTAGATGCCCGTGGAGTTTTAGCACTGAAAATATCAGTTGTTTAGAAGCAAGAAAATCTTTGAAAGTGATAAAGAGTTTCAAATACGATCTCTTAAAAGTTTTAGTCTTCAAGTGTCAAGAACCAGTTGTTGGAGATCAGCTGATAGAGTGTCTGATAAGCCGCTGTGAAATAAGATATCGACTGGTATTTGAATAAATTGCTGAAGGAGAGATGTTGTCATAAGATTTCCAGAATTTTGAAGTTGGTGGGCATGGGAGTTGTCTCATAGTAAGGAGGAGAGCTGCCAGTCTAAAGAAGCTACAGACCATTAGAAAAGGTAATCAAATTTTTTGCTAGAAAGTCGTGAATAAGAAATATGACTGCAAGAAGAAAGTTTTTTATTAAATCTTAAATGGATGTGTGATCATATTGTGGAGAAGCTTGCATAGGAATTAGAATTTCTTATTTGTAACTTTGAATTTGCAGTTAAGTGTTTTGGTCAGAGATCAAGAGAATATGTTCTATTGAAATGTTTTTTTTGCCATAACAAAAAATCTATTTTTGGTGTTGTGTGTTTTCCCCTATTTTTTCCCCCACCCACTTCACTTGAGATTATTGTTTGAAAGATGTTTCCCAAGAAATTGATGTTTTCATTTTAGTGATTGATAGCATTTGGGAGGCTCTTAAAAAAAAGGCCAATCTCAAATAGTGTGCAATCACAAAGTCAAACAGTGAATTGTACTTGAGTTATTGTAAGGGGTGAATTATCGGGTGTACCTGACACCCTAGAAGTTTTTGGTTTAACATATTTATGAACCATGTATCCGAAAAGGAGTCCTATAGAACTAGCGAGTACAACGGCTGGGCACCCATGTATCTCAGTAGATGGATTTATTTTTATATGGACTCAATAATAAATTTTATTGCACGTACAAAAAAGAGAAAAGCTCATAAAGATGATGGTTTCCCCATAATGACGATTTGTGGTCATTAGAAGCACTTTGGTTCATGGTCATCCTTAAACCACTTTCTTATTTCATGTGTGAGGTTTGTGGTGAGCTAAAACCACTTGAGTTCAAAGTTTGTGGTGACTGAAAAAGTACTTAAAACTTGCACATTGGTTAGGGGTAATCCGTGAAAACCCAACAGGGAGTGGGGAAACAATGTGAAGAATTAGATAAGTGAATTGTAAATGGGTACCTAACAAGGCTATAAGCCAGGAACCATCACTTCTAGATTAAGTGGGGATAGCTATGACAATTTGATGATTAATTTATGGGGGGATGTTAAAATAATAAGTTAATCATTGGTTAAACACCACCGACCAAGAACTATCCAGAATCACCAACCACTATCAACATAGTAAAGCTGGAAACTTCCAACATTGTCCAACCTGCCATAGTCCCATCCAAAATGTCCTCATTCTGGAGTATTCTAAAGACCTCTATTTAAAGAGACAGTTGTAATGTTTTGAGTATCATATTTTTATCTGATCATCTTTTTGATCAATAGACGATCATTCATTGGCTTCTCCTCTGTGTCCTTTTGTGCTTCCTTTCTACCCTGTTCTTCAATATAAATGGCTTGAGGGTTTGAACTAGGGCATATGCCTCTCTACTGATTTTTGAGGACAAAATGAGAAGATGTAGCTTAATTTCTTAGTTTTTTTTTGGTTGTACTTTTTGTTCAGGAATGAGGCTTGTAAACTATCATTTGTCACTTAATTCTCTTCATCCTTATGTATCTGTAACTCTACAAACAAGTTTTTCAGAGAAATGAAAGAAATATGTGAGCTGGCCATTCTGTATTCTCAAACTTGAAACTCTGTAACTACTATGAGTTTCATAATCAAACCTTTCATTTCCTGCTAAAGACTCATAAAAAGACTTTGAATATGCTCTGGATTCCCATACCTTTGATCTTTACCTATGCAAAGCTCCTCATGAGCTTTAAAAACATTGTTTACTTATGAAATTATTTTACAAATATCCTTATGTATTATCATGTTTTGACAATCCCTATTGTTGTATCAGTGACTATTTCCATATTAAAATGATTGTTCTCTCTTGTGAAAGACAGTACAATGCTTAAAATTCACTAATGAAAGTGAGTGCTCCTTTGTGATAGTAAAGATGATTATTAAAACTATGAATGTCTTTTCCTAAAAATATACTATTATTAAGGACAATGAACATTTTGATAAGTCATTCATCTGGATCTTCACCTTTTTCACCAATGTTTGATCTCTAATATAATGTTGATAATGATTGACCCCTGTCCTTACCAATAAATGGTGTTGATTGTTGTATGTTTTTCACTAGTGCTTAAAAGATACTCATTGACCTCTTCTCTATTTGCTGATCATATCTCTCAAATCATGTTACTAATACATATAGATCCCTTTGAAGGTTTAATGCATGCTATCATATTCATCAATGGATGAGCCTTTGATGTACCTATACACTTTATAATTCAATGTTCTTGAATCTGTACCATCACTTTGTGTAGGATTCCTTGGCATGAATCATGAATATAGTTGCACTTTTTACTTACTATTATCTTGACACTTGTACCTGACCATTGATAGTTGCAGCTTTCTGATATTCATGATTAATGCTAAATGCATCGTCTTCACTCCATGCTTCTATTCAAACAAATATTCTTGCATTTTCCTCTTAGTCATTTTGCCTTGACTTCATGATATATTATATTCTTTTAATGACAACTCTATTATTTTTGTAGCAACTATTATCTGAGTTCCTGTAGCAGCATGTTATTTATATCCATTTATTGATAATGTCTATGTGATCTATCCCACCTTTTGTATTCTTTCATAATGGTGACTCTTATATCTCTGTCTCTCAATAGCATACTGGGCTCAACCCTCGTGGGAGCCCATTTGCCCCCACATGCTATCGAGAGACACCTATAATGAACATGAAGCAAACTAGTTAGAAAAATAAATAGCTATTTTAGATGGGTAAGATAATGACTCGGTTGCTATGAATTTATTGTTCAATGCACATATGTGTTAGTTTATACATGCATGAGTGAAAATGTACATGTAATGCTTGTGACTCACCATTGCTTAGGTCTTTTTGATCTAACATCACTTTTGTTACTTGAATGGAGGAGCTAGAAGCAAGCTAGAACAATGGGAGACAAAAAAGATCAAAGATAAGATGCATATCAGAGAACAACAACAAACCAGTCATTCAGGCAATAGATGGTCCCACTCTTTACTCGTGTATTTTTACTCATTTATGTATACACATTTCTTCATTTGCATTGAATAAGTTAGTCAGTCTCATGACTTGTGATAAACAAATATACCTTCTTTTATGATGAATAAAATTATCTCTTATACAAAAGCTTTCAATACTTTTACATATTATAACAGACTTGAGAAATTGCACAAAACTATCAAATAAATTTACACTTCTATTTAAGCACTTGAATGTAAATTCAAGATACACTTTAAAATGTACCTTTACTTCTTTTCTCCAATTTCAACTCAATGAACTCAAAGAGCTCTACCTGATTGTGTTGTAGTAAAAATTAGGTAACAACCACCTCACAAAATATTTTGTTTTATGTTTGGTTAGACAAATACCTATGAAGTGTATTTCCTTAAAAAGTACAAAAAGAGCTAAGCTAGCATGGTTTTTACATTTTGAAAGTTTGCATTTGAACATGTATGGACCTGAAAAATTACCCAAAGGTCTGAAGTTGAAAAGTACACATTGTCAATAAGTTTTGAGCCAAGACCATGCCTAGATGGGAAGATATTAAAGATTTAAGTTTTTGAAAGTCCTCTAACATTCATTAAGATAGAGTTTTGAGGCTTCAAATGACATATTCAAGCCCTAAAAAATGGTGTACCGACATGTAGAACACTTCAAGTACTTCAATTTTTAAAAATAGGCTCAATCAATTGCTTAACTCAAAATTCAATTCAATTTTGGATGCTATAGAGTATAGAGGTCTTGTTGTCTTTTTCATGTTTTATTTTATTTTTTTAACTACGTAAATGTTGATATTTTTAATAAAGGAATCCATATATGTATGTGCAAAATTTATATTATTATATGTTGTTTGAGGAAACACCTATCAAGTGGTATTAGAGTGGACATAAATTTTTGCCTAATTTGATTATAATAGATTTTTCTATAGAAATCAATAAGAAAAATGTGATTATCTGTATCATCTTAAAATGGAAGCACTTCCATGTTAAGAACATTTAGCCCTTCTTAGGGGGTGTTTTTGACCATCATCATATTGTCCCCTCATTTCTGCACCCTCTCCTACTTCTGTGCCTATTTAGGACCCTGATTGGGCCTCTCTGGGCACCATCCATCCCATTTGGCACATTTTCCAGGGGTTCTGACTCCCTGGGTCAAGGTTGACCTAGACCTTGACCTAGGTCAAATTTGACCTCGCCTTTGACCCAGGTCCCCCTTTCCAATTTGAAAGTTTGTCAGCTGCCGGAGGTCATTAAAAGTTCATTTCCCACTTCCAGGTCGACTGTTTTGGGTTCCAAAGTGACGACTCTTAAATTATATTTAATATAGGTCCTCTTCTAGGGATATAGATCTAATTGGAATTTAATTCTCCTATGTAGGCCTCTCTAGAAGATTGTGCCCTAGATTCATATATAAGGAAGCCTTCTCCTCTCATTTTCTGTAAGTGATAAGAAGCATGATCTCAAAGCTCTAAGTGAAGTGAAGTAAGAAGTGATAAAGAAGCAAAAAGTTCAAACATCCATTGTTCTACATATTTTCAAGCTTTTAAAGTGTTAAAGTCTTCCTCTCAAGCATTCAAGTTCTCCATTGAAGATCAAGGATTCAAGCTTTCAAGCCTTTGAAGGGATTTGGTTCAAGCATTCAAGATTCATCATTCAAGCCCTAGATCTATCCATCATGGTGGTATGATCTTCCTTCAAGATCCTTCGTGCATCCTCAAGACTCATTCATTCTCTCTTCAAGGTGGATTCCAAACATACAATCATGGAGGTTTATGGTTTCTAATATTGAGTCAAAGATTTCATATTTACATACTTGTTTACATTCGAAATACAATTGCATATCTATTAAATATCATAGCTTCATTATTAGATCTATTTCTACTACTTGCTAGCATTCTTTATTTCAATTATTGATTTCAAGGTTAATTCCTAAATCAAGGTTTGACCAAGGCAAACCCCTCCCCCCAACAAACAAATCCACTTTTCTTGCAGATACAGGTTTAGAATAGCGGATCAGAGTGCAGATTCAGATACCCTTTTCAGAAATTTTTTAGGATCCATAAATAGATTTTCAGTCGGAGACTTTTGAGGTCGATTCTTCCCTAGGTCAAAATCAGAAATTCTGGGTCAATGGTGACATTGACTTGAGGGTCAAAATCAAAACTATGTCAGAATGAAAAAATATTTTTGGGTTTTATTTGTCTCTGTGTTTCTATTCCAGATTCTGTTGTAGATTTTCCAGAAACCCAGTGCAGACCCCCGAAAGTTCAACATTCTTCAGATCTGTAATATTTCATGGTTAGTACTTTCCTCCTATTCATTTTAACCTTTCTAAATCTATCACACATTTTTTTTATAAGAAAAATCTAAGGTCTTCCTCTTTTCTCTCATTTCCAATAGATTCATTCATTTATGCATTGATCCTTCCTTTGGGGTTAATCAATTTGGACCCTTCCTTTGTGTATTTGAGGTTAAAAGGAACATCTTATCTTCCCCACACATTTCAATAAACATTCTAATTTCAAATGTAACAAAATCTATTTCATACCACACACATTTTCTTATGTTACATTTCTTATGTTACATTATCAAACCCTCACGAATTTATTTTTCCAACATAAATTGAAATTCCCACAAATATTCATTAATAATCTTCATAAACTATACACCTTGGTAACCAAATCAAATGGGAAGTTTACCGAATTGAACATGGATGTAAATATCAACAAATAACATCATTTATTTGGCCTATATTTATTGTGTGCCATAAATTTATCATATTTTATATTTGACACAAACCTACATTCAAACCTATCAATATTAATACACCTAATTTTACCCGACAACACAAAAATGGTTAATAAGATTTACTCTAGACCATATTTGTAGACACCTAAATTTGATTAATTATAGTAATTTAATTTATTCAACCTAGTCACATTTATTGGTTAAATAATTTCACTTCATTTAATTGATTAATATCATTCCTAGGCTAAATTAACTTAATTAACTAAGCTATAACCTTATTAATTAATTAATGACAAACCATAACCCATTTAATTAATTAATCCCTTTACTCTATTAAATAAAACAAATTAAATCAGTTTGTCTTATTTAATTCATTTTGTTCTTTTCCTCTTTTCTCCAAAAATGAATTAACTTAAATAATTAATTCAATTTTGGCACATGTATCCTAACTTTAACTATACCCCTAACTCTTCCTCTGACCTAACCCACCAAATAACCCTTGGTTCCAACCAACCTTATCCCTTTAACCTCCATCTAACCCCCAACCCACTAACTAACCCTCCAACTAACCTAGGGTTCAAACCAACCTTATCCTTCCAAACCCCCCTTTAACCAACCCTATCCTAACCTCTCCAAATATGTGCACATTCCTATTTTTAATAGGTATAAATATAACTCCAATTTTGGATGGCATCCATCCAAAATTGACACTTGGCCTCCCTTCCACATGTCATGCTTTGAGACGCCACTTGTCATTTTTTTATGGCAAGCATTGCATTTTGAGAACCCCTCACCTTGCATCCAAATCCTATTTAAACCCTCCTTCTTCCTTCACAAATCATCCATTATCATTGCAAGGAACTACATAATGCCAAATTGTCTACTCAACCACAGAATTCATAAATCCATAATCACATCATCCATATCCATTTTAGCTTAGTTTCATCCATCTTACATCATTCATATCCATAATTTCACCATCAAATCCTCATTATCCTCATTATATGCATTTATCATGGATCAATATTGGGCTTCTTTGAAGACAAATTAGTGAGCATGCATATAAAACTACCAAATCAAAGGACAAATCCTCAACAAAGGAAACTTGGGAGTTTGCATTTCTTGCTTTCTTATTTACTATTTTAGTCTTCTTTTAATGTTCAATCTTGAGTGTTGTTTTGAATTTTTGTAGCTTAAATTGTTATCATAGTATTTCAATTGATTTTTATTACTCACATTTTCACACACACATTTTGAGCATGCCGAGTGTGACACACTTCATGTGTCAACTAACCATATAACTTGTTATCTTAGTGTTGTTTTTATAGATTTCTTGCAGGCACAAACGCGAGGTAGAAGGTTGATTTTTTCTTTGGCAAAATTTGTTTCAAATTCAGCACAAAATTTTGAGAAATAGTGGGAATGTGCCTAGAAACAATGATATTTCCATCATAAGCTGCAGGAACGTGATCCTTCTACTCCTCTGTCAGGTATAGTTTTTGGTAACATTTAGTTTAAATGGTGGGATTGCACTGTAAATCAATGATATTGCACTATGAATCAATGGGATTGTGTTGGTTAGTTTCAACTCTGCGTTTTTCTTCCCTTAGGTCTATTAATTTTAGTGCATTTAATAAAGGGGTGGGAATGCTTGAAAAATGGGTAGAATTGTGTTAGTTTTTAAGTTTCTTCTATCTTTAGTTCTCTATTTTCTATTAGAGTTTTTTTAAGAAAAAGGCGAGAATGCAAGAAAAATTAGTAAGAATGATGATAGGTTTAAAAGTGGCAGGAATGTGCTATTAAGTGGTAGGAATGCATACTTTACATTTTTCAGTCATTTTCCTGAATTAAATTCCTATTATTTTGGTGCTAATTTGGTAACTTTCCTTCTATTTTGTTGTCCTACTAACTAGTTTTGCAGGTTTTGCCTATAGAAGACCCCAAAAATCTCAAAACACTAACACTTGCTTGTAGGTTCCGCCAAAGCAAGGTTGCCATATTTTTTTTTTTGATCGGTAATAGGTTATATTTTATTGATTTTTAGATAAAGGTTACAGACTTCATTACATAGAGTCATCTACAGACTTCTTCAATCGTTCTGTTATAAGATTCAAGAACACTTCATCTTTTCCCATCCTGATAATGGCTTGAAAGCCCAATAAACTACCCAGCCCCCTTACAATTTTTTTTTGTAAAGATTACAAAATTCCTCTTTACACAGAGGCAAAAACATCAAGTAGCTTATCATATCCGTCGTCGGTTCCTCCCGCCCTGGTTTCATCTTCATCTTGCATATTGCTCGTTGAGGAGTTCAAAAAGAGGCCTTCATGTCCCTGCCTTTGCATTGCCTCATCGTGCATTTCCCAAGTTCAAATTCACAGCATTACTCACAAAATTTCATTCTATTTTTTCTTTTCAAACAGGTTGTGGATTTCCCAACTCAGTTAGTGATAATCCTTGCTCATCGGGATCGAGTAGTCCTGCATCTCCTCAGAATTACCATGGGTAAGAATACCCTTTATTTTGCAACATGGGCCTCATGAATGGCCGTCCTCAGCTGTCTCCAAGCTATCTTCCGCTCCATAATGTAAGCTTTTCTGTCCACACCTTTCGGCCAATTGAGAAAAGGGATGATTCCCACCTCAAAACCCATCACTTCATCTACATATATCTTGCTATAATCAAAGGCCCATCCCGGGTGTGACCATTTTAGTAGAGATTCTATCCCTTCCAGCAATGCCTTCTCAAACAGAGACTCCGTTACCCACTTTACATGATTCTCATGTTCGCCAATTTCCAAACCCCATGCCATTACCATTGCAGCAATGTCCACCTGCAATTTCCATCGTCTATTATCATTGTTGAAAAGTGGCCCCAACGTGTTCTGCATTTCCGTTATCACATTCTTTATGGGTAGAGTAGTATTTTCTTCAATCTTACGTCTTCTACTGGGCCGTAAAGAACCTTTTGTTACTTCTTAGTCTGAAATGTGAAATTCAGCTCCATCACCCTAAGTCACTGCACCTGCACAAATTGATTACACAGAGAAGAGGAGAAGAGGATATGAAAAAGATATTAGAAGGTCTGTTTAAATAAACAAGTGGTGAGCTTTTCTCTTTAATTCCCATCCCATCGCGCTGTCCCTTCACCCAACCTTTAGTCTTTTCACATGAATTTAGCTTAACCGTTCACTCAACATGTCGTCATTTATTCCCAATCATTAATGCATATCATCGCCCATATTTAATGATGATCAAACATATGCACTTCCCAATCCACCTTATGTAATAATAATTCCTAAAATGAATTTCATCCGATCCTCATTTATTTTTTTTAAAAATGTGACTCAATGGGGATGATATCCCATTATCCTTTGCACTGAGATTTTCAAAAATTAAATTTTCCACCTTTGCCATAGTTACTGCCCATTTAGATAGGACATTGGCTTCCTTATTCCCTTCCCGTTTGATATGGGATACTTTATAATTTTTAAAACTTTGCAGATATTCTCTGATCATGTCAATGTAGTTTTGGAGGTGCCAAGCAGTAACTGACATACTGCTTATAGCCTGAATGGTAAGTAAAGAATCCCCCTCCAAATGTAACCTTTTTACTCCTATTTGCTTCGCTAATTTAACTGCCAACATTTCTGCCCTACATTCAGCTTCATTATTTGTTCCATCCTTCAGTCTCATTGCACCATAAGACAGAGTCTCCCATTTTTCATCCCTTATAATGATGCCTACCCCTGATCTTCCTGGATTGTTTTGTGCTGCCCCATCAAAATTTGCTTTACACCACCTCTCTTCTTGTGTTTCCCACACAATACTCTCTTTACTTTTCTTGTTTTTCCTTACTACCAATGCTCCAGAGGGTGCTTTAAATTTAATTCCTGGCCATCTATTTTGGATTACACCATCTTGTTGTGTGAAGGGAATGTGGAGGGCTTGCTTTCTTGAAGCAGCCATTCCCATCACTTCTTCTATAGCATGGTCAATTCTATAGAGGCATCTTTTTATGGGTTCAACTTTGCTTCTGAATATTCTTTGTTTACGCTCCTTCCAAATTTCCCATATAATCAAGGAAGGGGTGATTATAGCAATGCTAGATAAAGTTGAAAAATTTAGGGGTCTTGGCCAACCATCAAAAATTCCTTTCACATTGGGCTCTCTAGGTCCTCCCCAGCCCATTTTTGTTTGCACATAATACCTACACTTTTCAGCAAATTTACACTGAACTAAAATGTGGTCCACTGTTTCTTCATTTTTCTTACATAATACACACTATGTTGGTCCTGCCAAGCCCATTATTTTCCTTCTTTCTACTGTTAATATCCTCCCCTTAATGGCTAACCATGCAAATGCCCCTGCCTTTGGTAACACATCTTGATGCCAACATAAATCTTGAGACTCAAACTTCAATTCTTCCATTCTTTTAGTTAAGTTGTATCCTAGTTTCACTGAGTATTTCCCTGAGCTAGAGCCACACCATATAAGTCTATCCTATTTTCTAATCATCTTCACCTTCCATTTTTCAAAGATTAATTGCATCCTCTGCTTTTGCTGGGCTGTTAAATCCTCTATGTTCACATCCTTCCAATCCCATAATTTCCCTGTCTGGTCTTCTTTTTGGATTACATAATCTTTGACTTTCTCCCCCCATTTCTCCACAAAGTAGGCCTTTAAATCTTTACAATCTTGCTCATCCACTATTTCCTTTTGACCATCCCAAGAATCCATCCAAAAGTTTGCTCTTTCTCCATTTCAGATCTGCCATGATAAATGATCTGTGATGATCGGTCTACATGATAACATAAATTTCCAAATTGCTAAGCCCTTAGGGGGGTCCCTGATTGTTAATATTCTGTCATTCTCTCCAGAGTCTAAGTATTTTCCTTGTAGGATCTTAGCCCAATATTGATTTGGATGGGCATACATGCTCCATATTAGTTTTTCTCCTAAAGCTTTATTCATCCGGTGCCAATTTTTGATGTCTGCTCCTCCTTTTGCCTTGGGCTTGCATATTTTTTCCCAAGCCAAAAGTGGGATCTTCTCCTCCTCATTTGCCCCATTCCAGAAGAACTTTTGCATTTTTTGTTCTATGACTTTAATCACTTTTTTTGGGATCTCTAGACACATCATGGAGTAGACAGGTATGGCAGATATTATAGTTTGCAACATTAGTATTCTTCCTGCTGATGAAATCCATTTACCTTTCCATCCATCCATTTTTTTTAGACATTTTTCTATTAGGTCTTTCCATAAATCAGCTTTATTTCATCCTCCAAAAAAGGGGATGCCAAGATATCTGCTAGGCATCTGTCCTTTCTTCATTCCCATTATTCTTCAAATTTTTCCTTGTGTGTGTTGAGGTGTATTGAAGAAAAAAATCTCTAATTTTTTCCAATTGATGTGCTATCCAGAAACTTCCCCATACATATCTAAAGTTTCTTTCATAACCATTGCTTCATGTTCAGTAGCATCTCCCCCCAAAAAAGTATCATCGACAAATTGTAAGTGTTTCAATGATTCCACTTCCTCTGTGATTTTAATGCCTTTCCATTGACCCATGATTTTCCTCTTCATAATCAATCTACCAAGAACTTCTGCCAGAATAATAAACAAAAAGGGGGACAGGGGGTCCCCTTGTCTAATTCCTTTCTCTTGAGAGAAAAATCCCCGTGGGCTGCCATTTACCAGAATAGAGATCATTGGGTTATCCATGCATCCATTAACCCACTGCATCCATTTCTTAGAGAAACCAAAACCCTTTAGCACTTTCATTAGAAAAGTTCTATCTACTTCATCATAAGCTCTTTTTATATCCAATTTAACCATCATTTTTTGAGCTTTGGCAGCCCTGATCGAGTGAACAACCTCATGTGCAATAATAATACCTTCAAAGATGGAGTGCCTAGGTGAAAATCCACTTTGCTCTTCTGATATTATTGTCTAGAACAAGCTTCAGACGGTTAGCTATTACCTTAGAAATAACTTTATAAGTAGTGTTGCAGAGAGAAATGGGCCTAAAATCATCAAAGGTGATTTGTTCATCCCTCTTAGGGATGAGGGCCAAAAAGGTAGTGTTGAAATCCTTTAGAATGAAGCCCCCTTGTCTTGATTCCTCCACAAATTCCCATAAATCATTCCCTAAAATATGCCACAATTTTTGGAAAAAAATAGTTGGGAAACCATCTGGCCCCAAGGCTTTGTCCCCCCCTAGACCAAATAAGGTCTGTTTAACCTTCTCCTTTGTGGTTGGGCCTATCAACATTTTATTTAGGTCTTCTGAAATTACATTGGGAATGACAGTCAGGGCCTCCTCAATTAATTGCACATTCCTTTCCTTGTGAAGCTATTTTTTCCAAAAGAAAGCTACTGCCTCCTTATTGATGCTTTCCATGTCATCTACAATTTCCCCATTTCCATTTTGAATACTATAGATCTTGTTCCTAGATCTTCAAATCTTGACAGAGTTATGGAAGAAAGTTGTATTTTTATCACCGTCTTTGAGCCAAGTCTCCCTGGATTTTTGTTTCTAGTATATTTCCTCCTTTCTTAACCAGCCCTCTAACTCCTTTTGTGGGCGGATCTCTTCATGAAAGTCCTCATCATGCATTCCATCTTCAATCACTTTTAAACTTAACTTGTTAAGTTCCTCTTCTACCTTATGTTTTTCTGAAAAAATGTTCCTAAAGGTGTCTCTATTCCAGATTTTTAATTGCTCCTTAATGAACTGTAATTTTTTGAAAAAGAGAAAGGCCTTATTACCTGATCTTTGGAGTGCTTGTTTCCACCATGTTGCAATCATGTCAGCAAAACCGTCAGCTTGAAACCACATTACCTCAAAATTAAAGGGGCACCTATCAGGTGTTCTTTCATCATGTATTCTCAAGCAGATGGGGAAATGATCAGAGCCTAGGAAGGGAAGGATTTCAACTTCACATGTCCATAAGGTTTCATCCCAATTTCCTACTAAAAAAAATCTATCCATCTTTTCTGCAATGTTCAGAAAGCCTGCCCTTCTATTAGTCCAAGTGAAATCCCCTTTTTTAAAGGTCATCTCAATTTGTCCATTGTCATTAACAAAGTTGCTAAAGTCCTTTTGACTGTCATTACTCCAGCCCCTACAACCTTTCTTAACTTCTTGTTTTAAGATGGCATTAAAGTCACCTCCTAGAATAACCATCTCCTCATGCAATTCATTTAGAATTGCTGTCAAGATTTCCCAAAGCCTCTTTTTCTGCCCTCTGTTGTCTGGACCATATATATTGAAAAATGGGGTACTACATTTTAGTTGTTTGGAGTGAGCCATCAACCATTGCCAGTTTGTTCAGATTGCCGGATGGTGACGTCCATTGTTGCTTCATTCCAAAGATATCCCATGCCTTCGGAAGCACCTTGAGCTTCTACCATAGCACATTTCCATCGACTAAATTTTTTAACAAAAAATTCAAGGTCCTCCTGCTTAATCTTTGTTTCCTGAAGCAGGATTAGGTCTGGTTTTGTTTGATCAAATGCAATTTTTTAGAGGCATTGCAGCCACTGACATTCCAAGATAAGAGTTTCATAATTATTGGGAAAAGGCATAGCCTTTTCCCAATCTTGGAAGCTTGGCTTGATTTGAAGCACTACCAGCAATAGCTAGTTGTGCCTTGTTGGACTTACGTCCTCTCCATTTCTTCTCTCCAATCTGTGGTTTCAAAAGTTGGGATGGGGTTTATTCCACTATTCTTTCTTCACATACTCCTTGAGTTTCAAAGAGGCCTAGGTGATTTAGGCCTCCTTCCTCCTCATTGGTGGCATAGTCTAAATCCCAGTCATCTGAGCCTTCCCCATTATCTCTAGAGCTATCAAAGGAGCTATTTAGGTTTCTAACCAGGGATATTTCTACATCCTTGAACTGTAGGTTATCATCTGCACCTTCATGCATATCCTATGATTGCCTTTGAAGGCCTTCCATTTCCTGTACCTGTGAGAAAGGCGTTGCTGGCCTATTTCCCTCCATTCTATTTATGGGGTTTGCCTGGTCTCGAAAGGCTAATGTTTCCATAACCACTTGGGGCATATGATCTATTACTCTTTCCTACTCCTTGTTAGGAGAATCCTCTGGCACTGGGTTAGTCTGCCTGTGATGTAAATCATTTGGAGTGCTTTATAGACACTTTTCCTTTCTTATCAGAGAGAGGGGTGTTTCAAAAACCCTTTGTGTGGAGAGTCTATCCTCCTCCCCATGATTATTTATAATATTTCCCCTTATAGCCTCATCTCTTGCTATATTATAGTCCTTTCTCCATGGTGGGGTATTGAACTGTCCTCTATCCAAATTGCATATTTGATGTGCTATTAGTTCTGCTAAAATTTTCTCCTTTGTTAAGTTCTCTAGTTCATTTTGGTCCAAAAGTGAATCCTCCTTCATCCCTTTTCCTTTTTTGTGAGCATCCAAATTAGTCTTTGTGGGAGATGTTGAGTTCTCCGCACCTTCCCACACTTCAAGTGTTTGTTTCCAGGTGCCCTGTTTAGTTCCTAATATGATAAAATCTGGAACCGGGTTATTGCATTGAAGATTTATAAGGATTCTAGGGTGTATAGATGAGCCTTTTTTACTTATAACCTCCATTACAGAGACAAAAGTGCCAATTTTATTTCCTATTTGCACCAGCGTTACATCATCCCAGTACTCCATTGGGAGGTTATATAGATTCAACCACACCGGATATTCAGTTAACTTTTCTTTCATAGGGTCAAAATTTTCTATCCAGTCCTTTATGTAAACTCCCTTTCCATTGATTAAATAGGGTCCATTCTTTAGGCTCCAATCTTTTTCCTCTTTAACATACACTATGCCCATATAAAAGCCATTTGTAAGGGTTTTGAGTTTTAAGTCCTTTCTCCATACCTGGTTACACCATACGTGGATGAGGGACACCGATGGCCACGATCTCGTCCATTTGAAGAAGAAAGCCCCTTCTTTGAAGGATCCCAACTCATTAGACCATAGCGGATTTGAGATCATGAGTGTAGACATTACCTCATATCTGATATTCTCCTTTGGTTTGCTGGTTTGATGGAGTGGTGTAACCTGTTGCTCCCTTTCTGGAGGGTTCTTCGGTCGGTAAAATTTGTGCTCAATCTTGGTGAAGTCAAAGTTTTTACCGATCCATGTGTAAACTGGGGGCAGATTTCTAGCTCTATTTCCATTCTCCCCACTCCTTCCATTCCCATAAACTCTGTGCCTAGGGTGTTTATAGTTAGTTCCCCCATTTCCCCCTTCCATGGGATAACGCCCCTGCATATTTGTCATCTTTAGTGTGTTGAAAGGCCATCGGGAGTAGCCATCCCCACTGTAAATCTTCCCATGATGTTCTCTAAAACCTTCCCTTCCGCGTGACCGTGCCCTAAAATCTTCCTGGCCAGTTGTAGTTGACCATTACCTCCAGAGAAAATCTCGCCTCTCCCTCATTTTGAATTCACATCAAATTCTGTAGACATTCATAATGATTTTGTTGAAAATTAAAAACTTATTTATAAATTAATAAAAACCCAACCATGAGTCTAAGATATATAAACAAATTCAATAACATATCAATAGAGCTGTTCTCCATGCAGGGTTGCCATATTTAATTCATAAAGTCTTTTGGGTTTAAAATAAGTCATGTATTTTTTTCTGTGTTTTCCTTAATTAGGAATCTAGTTTGGGTTTAAAATTAATCAAGTGTTTGACATGTTTGGTGTGATTGCATATTGTGTAAGTGGACCCACCACTACATAAAGTATCCTCTCCCCTTGTGCTTTGTGCAACCTTGGGTGTAAGAGAAACATGATAACAACACTTAAATTTTTGTAGAGGGTCTACCTTGTGGGGAAAAGTACTCACCACTAGGGATCAATCCAAGAGGTAATGGGCTAAAGCCAAGCCTCATTTGAACCGCTATATAAAAGAAATATGATTATGTTGAAAACCATAATCAAAAGGTGCAGATGTGTCATACTGATGAATGTTTCCCTTAGTATCCATGTGATGTGTAATACACACCATGATACATAAAAACATTTAATTGATTTCATCAATTAATGGCTAGGAAGCTCCTTTATTTGGCAAACCACCACATGTATGGTCATCTATATTAATGCCCTTACTACAAATCAACTATTTTAGCAACAAAAATCCCATATTTGTTGGTGCAAAAGGTTAAACCTTTGAAACTGCTCTATTGTTATGCTTTTCATATTTGAGATATACATACTTTGAATTTATTCAAAGTATAAGATCAAGTGATTCCCGCATTGTGTAAGGTGGGGGCCATCAACACTTGATCTCTACATACCCACTTTGTCTAAGTATTTGTAGAAATCTAAATAGACTCAAAAAATAAAATGTTTCAAGCCTAGGATGTTGCCTTTTTTAGCATATTATCATTTGGTTAGTTGGTCAAACATCTGTACCTGTGTTTGGTTTGTGTGTCTTATTTTCCTTTTGCCAAAATGTCCAAAACAAGTCATTTTTCTACCAAATTTGAGAATCAATGGGATTGCACCCTTTTCTAGCAGGAACACCTATATCCCAAAGCGAAAGTTGACATACTTAGCGCAGTCACTATCAACTTTATTCTTGTAGGTTTTCATTTGTAGAACTAATTGTTTTTGTTTTAGAGAAATAACAAGATTTATCCCTATCTTTGTCACATTTTTCCAATCCAATAGACTTTTTGTCACAAACTACAAGATTGTATATATGCCTAGTTAGTTACCATCACAATTGAACCCATGGGTTTTATATCACAAACAATGGGTTTACACTATCTTCTAGTGGGATTATGCCTTCATACTATTATGCTATCAAAATTACAAACAATCAATCCTATATTTTGACCAGTGGTGTTGCACTTGTCCAATTAATCATTGGAGTTTCTCGAAATCACTCATCTTCACCACAATTTTTTATTTTTTTATTGTCTTTCCCATTTCCAAAATTTCATTAACCTATTACCATTTGTGTTTTTCAAAATTGTGTCCTCACTATACTTGAATCTATCCAAAATCATAGCATTATCCAACTCAATCATTCCCATTTCCCATTTCACTTTATCCCATTATCATTTTAATTTGTCAAATTTGTTTCATCACTATAATCAAATCCATCCCAACCATTGCATTTTTAGAAATCAATCATTCCCATTTCCCATGTCATCCTATCTCATTTCCTATTTGCACTACCAAGATTGTGTCGTTACTATAGTCATTTTTTGTCCAAAATATGCATTCCCAAATCACTCATTCTATTACCAAAATTATATTGTCTCATTTACCATTTTCACATTCCAAAATAGCATCATCATAATCACCATTCTAATATAAAATTTGATTCCTCATTATATTTTTCCATCCAAATTATATTGTGTCCATTACCATTATTACGATCCAAATTTGTGTCGTGACTATAGTTGATTCATCCCAAAAATTGCATTCCCATTTTCAAATCCCACATTTTGCGTTATCTAAAATTGCATTATCGTAATCCAAATCTGCATCATCAATATCACTTTCCTAAGTTAAGGATTTATAAAAAATAAAACATCAATCAAACCAATCAATCAATCAAATGTCCAATCATCAAACCAACCATAGATATTAAAATTAAAATTAAATCAAAATAAGTCCTTCATCCATACTTGGTCTCACATCTCTAAGTTGTTCTAGCTCACATCTTAGCGACTATTATCACTCATTTTTACTGTATCATGTCTAGAGTCAATTTATTCATTATTTTGACCTTATCACCTTGATATAGAGGTTTAGTTATTTAAATCCATCTTGATTTTTTGAGGGCATCCTCTTGAGAAATTCTCTTGTCGCTCAATCTATTAAGCTTTCCACCTCACATTAAGTACTGAGTCATCAAATCAATCAATCCTTTTGATCAAACAAATCCACCGCCAAATCAATCCAATATCCAATCGATCGATCGATCATCTATCATTGACATTAGCATTACATCTCATTGTCCTCCATTTACCTATCATTATTCATGCCCATTAAGACTAGGTCCCAATATATATGTGCAATGGAATAACAAATACCATAATTCTTTGCATCGTTTCCTGATCCATCACACAATTGTACTTCGAATATTTTACCCAATGTATCAAGAAATGATCCCATTAATTTTGGTCCACTCAATTAATTCATTCCTTAAGAAGTCATGGTGAACTAGCCAGATGAAATTGATTCACAATTTGATCCCATAGATCCCTTAAAGATGCAAAATACCCAAATGGTAGAGGAAATTATTGAAAGTCACAAAGATCTTATCTTTGCAAACATGGTAGTGTGAAGTATGACCTTAGCACCTTCCACCACACTTGGAAAACAACCACCACAACCACATGCCAAACACATCAAAAACCACCACAAGCACCATAAAAAAACCACTCCAAACACATCAACAAAACCACCACCACCACCTCTTTAGTCATTGATATCACAACCACAACATGGTAAATCAATTTCAACACTACCACCACTACCTCACGGTACCCTTGAATGACATTACCAAGCATTCTATAATAATTCAGGAGGAGTTTCTACACATGTGCAACTTGTCACACCATCCATGCAACTTTCCACCTCAATTCCCATGATATTATTTATGCATATGACTGCTAATGTGGTCCACACCACACCATTTCCAAATCCCCATGCAGTCAAGCAATCTATTAATCTATCTATTGCACAATCACAAGCATTATCTATAGGCATGCCTTGTTATTTTCCACCTCCTCCCCAACAAGCTATAATTGGGGGCATGATTGTCATTGCACCATTATCCATACCATTACCTACACAATCAATGCCGCAATCGACAAAATTGCCACAATACATACAAGTAACTACGCCACCAATGACACCTAAAAAATGTGTCAATTACTTGGAGGGACCTTCTTCTTCCTATGTGGAAAATCATTCATACCAACCATCAGGTAGCACTACTTATAATCCCCCTTCTTACAATCCACCCACAAACACGTATCATCCTACCACAAAATCTCGCATATTAACATCAATAAAATGCTCAATCTCATAATGTTTCTACTCACCACTAACCTCCCGTGATTTAAAAAAGTGCCCCCGCCCATCAATAACCCCCATTCATCCCACAATATGTACCCACTTATCAAAAACCTCCCTTTGTCAATTAGAACACATCAAGACACCTTCATCTATAAAAACAACTTGGTTACATCTATCCTCATCAAGACTTGTATCAAGCACCTCATTATACATCACTCACACCATCACCCAATGCTAACATGACGGGGATGCAAACACCCCACTTTCTAGCTAATACTGAATGGGAAGGCAACTCTTAAAGGTCTTCAAGATAACAACTCCATTAAAGTGTTCAAATTTGAGAGATTTTCCATATCCCTTTGACAGGTTTATCATGATGTTAAATTTCTCTAAACACTTTGAAACACCTAAATTCAAAAAATGTAGGGGAAAGACTAATCCTCGTAATCACATCAAGGAATTCTACATGGCTTTTCAAGAGTTGTCTTATTGTGACAATTATCTCTTATGATTATTCCCTAAAAGTCTTAGTAGTTGTTCCTTAGGATGGTTCTCAAAGATACCATTTTGTTCAGTTACTGCTTCCACTAACTTATCAAAGGAGTTTGTCACTCATTGTAATCAAGGGTAATTCAGGTACGAAAACCTACAATTCAACACAAATCTAACCACAAAGTTTTGTTAATAGCAGTTAGTATATAAATCCCTAATATCAAAAGAAGAAGCAAGGAAATAGAATGCATTAACAATAATGAATGAAATCAATTAAACAATAGAATATGTGAACCGATTAAGTCCTCCTTTGTTGTTCTCCTTCTTGATGCAATGTGGGCTCTCAATTTCAAGCTCAATATGACAACATAAGAATTCGAAGCATCATGTGGTTCACGTGGTTGTAAATTACAAGAATTATCTCTCATTATATAGAATTTTAGGTTTCAATTAGGATTCTAGGATTGAAGAGATTACATTAATTGAGAAGTTCAACTCACATTCATTAGGGAGTTGAACTCAAATGACTGAACAGTTAATTGAGACTAATTGAGAGTGAAGTGGATGCATGACTAAATTGATTGACTGGTTAGCTCTTTTGATTGTGAGTGAACTCAAATTGATTGAGAAGTTGACTAGATTGCATAGAATAGATTGAATAGAGAACTAATTAGATGGATTAGTCAGAAATTGTGATTGAAGAATTATGAAAATTGATGAAAGAGTTGGACTGAGACTTAGTGTTCGCTAGAATTAGAAGAATAAATACAGTTAAATAAATAAATAAATTCATTTAATTACACATGGGGAATGTAAATAAATAAATAATATTTATTTATTTATGAGAAGAATAATTAGTAATTAAAGTTTTTAAAATTGTGCATGGTGGAGAATAAATAAATTAAATAATTTATTTATTTTAAGAAGACTTTAGTTGACTTTGGGGAAGATGAAAATTAAATTAAATAATTATTTAATTTAATTTTAGAAGACTTAGTTGGTAAATTAAATAATTAATTAATTATTTAATTGTGATGAAAAAATTAATAAATGTTAGTTTAATTAAATAATATTTTTTTAAAAATTAAAATTGGTGAAAAGACCTTAATTAATTAATAAAAATAATTTAATTAATAATTGGAAGAATATTAGATAATTAAATAATTAAAATAATTATCTAATTATAGAAGACTAGAAAAATGATTTAATTAAATAAATTAAAGAATTACTTAATTAGAGAAGACTTAGTTAACTAGTTAACTAATTAAAATAATTATTTAATTATGGGTGACAAGAATGAAGAAGATATTTAATTAAAGTATAAATATTATTTAATTGTGGGTGCATGAGAAGGAATAGGAAATAACCTAAATAAGTCAACTAGTTAACTCATGTGCATGAAAATAATAAATAAAATAAAGATTTTATTTAAGAGGTTTTTTTTATAAGTAAAAGCTAATAATTAAAAAAATTAAAGATCTTATTTAATTATAGAAGACATAGTTAATTAATTAAATAAATAAAATAATTATTTAATTGTTGGAAAATTAAAGAAGGCATTTAATTAAATAATAGATAATATTTAATTAAAGTGGAGGAAACTGATTAATTAAATAATTAAATTATTTAATCAACATTAGAAGAAAAATAGATATTAAATAATTAATTTTTTTTAATTAGACATTTGAAAGCATAGGAATAGCTCTACAACTGGTCATTGTTTAGGGTTTTCTCTGTGAGGATGACCTCGCGCGTTTGGCTAGTCTCTCGACTGAGCATGGGAGGTCACCCTCGAACTAGCCTTGTGCTGATTTTATGAGTGAGGCGGTGGGGCCAGAAGTGGAGGTAGGAGGCGTCGACAAGAGGAAAACCTTCAACCAAGTGTTGAAAGGTGGTAGCAGCATGCCAGAGGGTGATCTTTTTGTGTCTTGGAAAGATGGCTACCATGGAGAAACCACATGAAAAGGTAAGGGCTCTGAGCCCAATAAAATCACTATTGTCCCTAACGCCAAAATGTATGAATGTATTTGTAGAGAGAAAGTTAGGTTAAGAGAGGTGGCTATTTTTCTAGCCACTCAGAATTGATCGTTTACCTTCTCAAAAATTTATGAATAATTGGTTTCATATCATTTGGGCTCAGAATTTGGGTTTCAATTTTTCATACCTTCAAATGGTGAAAAAGCGTTTGTTTTTTATATTCTTTAATAACAAGGAATCACAGGTTTCTGTTATAAAGAGACAAAATTGAAATATTGGGCCATGTAGTTTAGGGCACTGGCATGGTCAGGAGAGGCTAAACAAGAGGAAGTACTCGCCCTCTCTAGCCCTAGATGGGTCTATGTAAAAATTTCCCTCCTTACATTGATTCTTTTCTCTCTGCAACTCTTGCTCCTTTGGGGAAGGTGATTAGAATTGAAGAGTCAAGCACCCTGCTTCCCCATTTGGATGCTAGAGTCCTTATGGTTATCAATCCTAGTCTGGATATTCCAAACACGCTCCAAAATGATATAGGGTATGAAACCCTAATCTTTCCCATTGAGGTACTTGGGGGCCTCAATGCTTGTTTTCTTTGTCTAAGAGAAGGATATAGAAGAAGAGATTGCTCTCTGCTACATAAAAAGAATGCACCTCTGTCAAAACCTAGGTCAAAAACCATGACTGGGTTTGAAAAACATGACAATAACAATGAAAGTGGTATGAATACTTATGCAAATGGATCTAACCCTACCAATTCAAATAGCTACAAGGATGAGATGGAACAAACCAATCCAATTAAAGAGTTAAAATAGGCTCTAAGGGAGCATACTACAAACCCCCTCCCTTTCAAGCCTTCCTAAGGATACTCATATTTCAAATGAAAAGGGTCATACTATAAAGAACCCTCATGGGATCAAGAATTCCAAACTGTTGGTTCTGGAAAATATTAGTCTCACTACTGCAAGGAGGGACCCCCCCTCTTCCATAGTGTTCGTCTCTTTAGTGGACATACTTCTTTCCTACTCCGTAGGCCCAAATGGCTCCAAAATCCCTCCTTTCTTGGCATAGACCAGAGATGTGGAAGGAGAGACCACCCCTAAGGATGATATCTTATTGGGAGATCAAGAGGAGAAAGTAGTTGTCCACATTAAGACTTCTGTAATAAATGGTGATCTTAATAATGATTCTCTTGATAATATTCTGAAATATTATGATTCTAATGATTCTAAATTTGACCATTCTTTTGTGGTTATATTGGAAAATATCTCTCCATATAACTCCTATATTAATGTTGTAAAAGAATATGGTATTTCCTTCTCCAATTGTGATCCCACAAAATAGGAGGAGACAATACATAATAAAGAGGAGTGGTCCATTATCCCCTTCCCTAGTTCTAATAAGAAGAAGGAGGCCGTGGAAGAGGGGGAGATCGAACCCTCAATAAATATGGGAAACAAGGTAGAAAAAAGAAGAATGCAAGTGATAAAAAGAGTGCTAAGACATCCCTTAAACCATAAAAAACCTTTGAGTTTAAGCAAGGTAAAAAAAGGGACAGACGCCTTAGTTCCACTAATAGCAGGAAAAAGTCATTGTTAAGCAATGGGCCTCTACCTAAATGCTATAGAGGTTTTCAGACCCCGACGGATATAAACCATAGGTTAGCATGGAAGTGAAAATTTCATCATGGAATGCAAAGGGCCTTGAATCCCTAGATAGAAAATATATTATCAAAAGATTTCTAAACGTGAACAGAGACATAGAAATATTAATGCTACAAGAAATTAAAGCAGTAAAGTTTCAATTGGATATTAGTCTCAAATGCATTTGGAAAGAGACTACATCTTACCATACTAACCATGAGAAAGGGAGAGGTGACACAACTATTCTTATGGGGCCTAAGTGGAAAAGCTTTGTTTATAAATGGGGTTCATCTCCTTGCAGCAGAGCGGTCTAGATTATTTTCAAGGAAGGTGCTCTCAAATTTGGGATATGCTCTAGATATGCTCCCAATGAGGTAAGGGGGAGAATTAAAATTTATAAATGGATGTGTGGGATAGATAACATTCCATAGATTGTAAAAGGTGACTTCAATGTGATTGACAATCCGCATGACAAGAGGGGTGGTAACAATTTTGATTGGAGAGGGGATGAAAGGTTCTTCTGGAATAAAATGATAAAAAAACTTGTGATTCAGGATCCATTAGTAGGAAGCAAGGAATAATTTTCATGAATTTAGTGTACATGGTGTAATTACCAAAAATGGGGTAAGAGAGTATTCTGTAGATTAGATAGACTACATGCTAATAAGCACTTCTTTACCTTTAGAGAGAACAAGGAGGGGGTCTTGTGAGGGTGGTCCCTTACACACTCTCTAATCATCATCCCATCATTACAATTATTGGTAGTGGTTCAATGGCAACCAGTCCTAATCCTTTTCACTTAATGTAAGAATTTTAACAGATGAGGCTGTCAGGGAAGCAATGCATATTATAAATCAATATAACACTTGGATCTACCCTCATGAAATAAAAATAGATAAATGGGTCCAAAACACAAAAACATGGAGGGTATTGTTCCAAATAGCGGGGAAGAAATTTGCTAAATATTCTAGAAAAAGAGGAGCAAGATATTCATAATGAATTGATCCATGGTGAAGAAAATGTCCAAGAAAATCTGCAGGATCAATAGACAATAGAAGCTATTTCTATTGCCAAGGACTCCTTAAGGAGGTTACATAATTTGAAAGTTCAAGGAGCCAAAGTGAGAGCAAGGGCTAATTGGTTAGCACATAGAGATAGAGGTTCAAAATTATTCTTTCAATTCCTCAGAAGTAAAGAGAAGAGGGAAAGAATTGATAATATTTGAGAAGAGGGGGTAAACTTGGACAGTCAAACTGATATCATTAGATCCTTTTCACAATACTAATCTTGACTCTTTTCCTCCGAGGAGGGGGTTTAGGAGATAGGAATTGTAAGGGAGAACATTGAAAAATCATCCCATGCAAGGTATCAATGGAAGTTTCGGAGAGTATCTCAAAAGATATTAATGATGCAAAAATTAGAGATGCCATCAGGGATCTGAAAGTTGATAAAGCTCCCCGACCAGATGGTCTTCCTGTATAATTCTATAAAAATAATGAAAGGTGGATTGTTAACAAGATGCACCAGGTATATGAGGAGGCTCTTGTAAAAGGATCTCTTGGTAAGGATATAAACTTAGGGATCATAAAGATTCTCCCAAAAGGAGATAAAACCTTGATAAAAAATTGGAGGTCAATTACCCTATCAAATGTATCATACAAGATATTGGCAAAAATCCTATCCAAGTGACTTATTGATGTTCTATGTAAAATCATTAGTCCCACACATACGGGGTTTGTAAAATGAAGGTACATTTTGGAAAATCTATTGACTTGCTGGGAATCAATGGATTGGGTAAAATAATCTGGTCAAAAAGCCAACATGCTCCGAAGAGACTATGAGAAGGCCTATGACAGGATAGAATGAAATTTTATCCGGTTGATGTTGGATAGTCTGGGGTTTCCCAAGAAGTTTCAAAACATGATTAAATTACTAATGGAAGATGAAAATGCTAGGGTGGATGTAAATGGGTGTAGGTCTAGGAGGATTTCCTTGTCAAGGTCAATAAGACAAGGTTGTCTACTTGCTCTTTCTCTCTTTGTTATTGCAACAGATGCTCTCTTCTATATACTAAGAGACAATTCAATCTCACCCCAAATTAGAGGCATTTCTGTAGCTAATGGGGATGAATTGGAAAATGTTCAATTTTCTGATGATACAACCATTATGATGAAATTTTCAAAGGATAATATAGTGAAACTGATGGTCAAGTTGGAATCTTTTTGTAAAGCCTCAGGTAGCAAAATTTCCTTACATAAATGAATCATGCTTGGATGGGAGGAGACACCTCCATAATGGTTCCAAAAATATTAGATTTCTTGGGGGGGGGGACAATCATCAGGTAAGGTACCCAGGCATCCCATTTTCTATAGTCCCAGATCTCCATAACATGTGACAATGGGTCAAATGTAAAATAGACAAAAAAAAATCACAAATGGAGCAACCAATATCTATCCTTTGTTGGCAGATCCTAGGTTTTCCAAATGGCTCTATCTACTTATAATATATAATAATCTTCTTCTTGGATATTTTCCCAGTATCAATTGAATCTCTTCAAAATCTTATTAGGAACAACTTATGGTTTAATGGTAAGGGCAAGCAGAAACAACACATTGTCAGGTGGAAATGGTGTACAATGAGTAAAACTGTGGGGGGGGGGGGGGGGGTTAGGCCTTAAAGANATGAGTAAAACTGTGGGGGGGGGGGGTGGGGTTAGGCCTTAAAGACCTTAAGACTCAAGGAATTAACTTAGCTTCCAAATAGATTGCAAAATCCCTAAAGGGACAAGAGTCATGTAAGGTTCTTGTTAGGAGTAATATTTACAGAGGTCACCCAATTAAGGGCTCAACATAGAAGGACCTACACATCTCAGATCTCTTGGTTAGGACATTTCAAGTAAAGGTACAAGGCTCCAAGGTTTATAAGACCATTTGGAAGGACTAGGAGTAGATAAGTCATAAGCTATCAATGAATACTTTTGACTCCCAATTGAATGACTTATGCGGAGAACTCTCCATATGGTGGAACCTTAAATATAAAGATAAATTCCTTGTAAGAATGCAGGGGTGCTCTACAAAAACATGGGCAACCAAAGGAATAAAATCCTTAAAGGATATCCTAAGAAATGAGGCACTCATAAGCTGGGAAGAGTTATCCCAGAAGGAAAATATTCCCGCCTCTCAATGGAGGACATATAAAATGATTATTGAAGCCATCCATAACATAGATATAACAAGGGAATGCATTTCCCACAAGGATTATTTTCTTAATTTCAGATGGCCTGATGGAACAAGAATATCTAATGCTAAAGCCAAGTAATTTTACTCTATTCTAATGGATAGTGATGAAATTATTAATCAAGTAGAGCTATGTTGGGGGGGAATTAAGGACCATGCCAACTAGAAAAAAGTATTGGAAGGCATTTGGTTCAGATGTGTTGATCCAAAGAAGAAGTTCTTCCTTTGGAAGCTAATCCTCAAGAGACTTCCTATTAAAAAAATACATGGAGAGTTTAATTTTTTTTCTGTTTGCAGACTTCCTGAAACACACTTGCATATTTTTTTTGAATGTTGGTTTACTGTTGAAATATGAAGTTTATTTGGCCAATTTATTAACCAAATTATTAGTATTTTTGAGTTGGTGGCCGATCATGCTCTGAGTCGAGGGAAATATGCTAACTAATTTTTATCTACTTTTTCTTTAGAAGTTATTTGGACAATTTGGAAGTTGGGAAATAATAGTTTGTTTAATGCTTTTCCTAGATCTCTTACTGAGTCTCAAAAGGGACTCATTATACATGATTTATCCTTGTAGGTGAAAACTATCATAGAGATAGAAAAGAGAAAATTCAGTAAATTAATCAAAGGGGAGAAAATAGAAATGTATAGAGATGTGTTGTCTCATGGCCGTATGTGGACTAGTCAGATAACATAGAGAACTCAATTTTAGATAGCTTTGGAAAAAGTGGTTGCAAATTTGAACCTGACAAGAAGCAGACTTAGTGAACTTGATGCTCATGCAGTTGATCCTTAACCTATAGCTAAGATGGTTGTTTCTGATCCTTTTTATGTTGTTCCATTGATGGATATTCCCTTAGAGGAAAGTGAACTATTCCTTGATCCCAGACTCAAACATCCTTATGAACACTGGATCGTGGAGGATATAATTATTAGATGGATGGAAGGTCCTATGGGATGGGTAGCTTGGTTTTATAGAGATGGGGTAGATTAGATGGATTATGAAACTTTTTTGATGTATTACTTCCTCCTCTTCGAGGTTGCGTCCTCACTCAATTTGATACTCTCATTTATTGGATTTTTTGTATTAGATATATTGTATAGATGGTCCACAGACAATGAAATATTATTGTACATTTCGATTAATATTTTATATCTAATACAAAAAAATGAGAAAAGAAGAAAAATGTTTGATTTTTCAGTTTAAATTAGAAGAATGACACAAATTAAATAATAAAAATTATTCAATTAATTAAGAAGAAAGTTAGTAAAATTGTTGCTTGCATGTGTGGGACAATTTTAGGTGTCTGCATTTTGCCCATCTTTGAGACAATGCATTTTTAGGCATTGTTTCAAAGAATAATAATGAAAATCATGCCCTAGTAGGAACAAGTTGACGGCGAGAAAATAGGTTCCCCCATGAGAGATTGTTTGTGCAAGAAAGGCATGAATGATCTCTCGAAAGAAGATGATGAATGTTAGATGAAATGACGAAATAGAAGAATACTTAATTAGAAGTGAAGAATTTTATTAGATGATGATGAATAGAAGATATGATAGGAGAAATAATCTTGATTGAAATCCAAAATTTCATTAACCACCTTTTCATTCCAACTTACTTGGGAAATTTATTTTATCATTGAGCCACTTTTTATTTGAGCAAAACATGTATTTTCCCACCAATATATGAAAGATCAAGGTAGGATTTTCCCTACGCATTTTGATAGGCACATGTAAAAAACAAGGAATTTTGGCCAATCTATCTAAGGATATGGGCATTAAGGGTCAAGGTATGTGCGACGTATCACAACCAAAGTTATCTATTTTCAATATGTTCTGCAATTAGATAATGTATGTGGATGTGAAGGATCTTATCATAGACACCCAAAATACTTTTTCTCAGACATCATGAAAAAAACCCCACAAACATCATGCAAAGATAAATAAAGCCACGAGGCATCCTGACTTCTCTCATTAATTATGGATATCTCATAGAAGCATAAGAACACGAATCAAGACAGATCAATAAAAAGATAATACTCACTTAACTAAATGAACCAACAAACATATTGATCTTCTTGCCAAAATGAGTGTTTCTTGATAGGACAATGTTTGATAGGATGCTTATTATAGGAAAGATGTATACATTAAGGCATGATATCTGACAAGACGCCTGTTCTAGGAAAGACATATCCGTAAAGGCACATTTGTTTGATAGGCATGTTTAAAATTGATAGGCAGTGGATAGGTTAGGTTGTGGACTAGCTTGGTTGGTTTGTCTGTTGATGAATGATTTGTTAAGCTTAGACTTTCTACGTTTGATGTACTGTTTGTGTCTGCTCAAAGTGTTTGCCACTGCAAAGGATTGTGTTATTAAAAATGATGAGAAAGACAAGACTATTCTTGGATTTTTTTGATGGTTTCTAATTTTAAGGATATTTATATATTTTTACTTATTTTTTTAGGAAATTTCATGATTTTATTGATTTTTTAAGGACTTTTTCTAATTTTTATTGGTTTTTTAGGATATTTTCTAAGTTTTATTGATTTTAAGGATAATTTTATGATTTTTATTGATTTTTTTAGGACATTTTCTGATTTTTATTGATTTTTTTAGGACATCTCAAATCAATCAATGAGGTGAAAGGCATATGTCAAGAATTATTATCAAACATGATGTATTTATTTGTCCTAATATCTAGCAATGCATGGAACTATATGAATGTATGAATGATCTGGTGGGATGTTAATGGACAGGTGTAAGACGAGGGTAGTTTATTATGGAATCAAAGTTTATTTGGATGAAAGGACTATCTCACAATGAGACAACATGTTTATCCAAGCTAAGGGACTTGATATGGTAATGAAGGAAATGATACGATGCATTGAATGACGAGTGGTCCACATGAATGGACATTTCAAGAGGCTTCCAAAAATATGTTTTGTATTTTATGTCCTTAATTCTAATCAAGATCAAGAAATACATTTAGGATAGGCAATATGAAATGTGATAATGGATGATGGAGGTAAGGTACATATAAGACAAAGGATATGTACTGAAGGGTGTGGATAAAGTGAAGAAGACAATATGTATGAGTCCTTGTCAAGATCAAAGATGGAAAAAGGGATATGGATAGATGTGGGCTCATGAATGATGTGGTAGGTAGGATATCATGAATGACACTTATCTCCAAGTGTAGAGTGCAAGAGGGTAATAGATTGCACATGATTCCCATTGCTAGGTTTTCATCATGGTACTTGTCCAAGACACTAAAAGAAGTGGTTTTCACCATAGGACAAATTATTTTCTATTTATTATTTTATTTTTTTGGTGTCAAACAAGATGCCAGTTTGCCAGGTTTTCATCAAGGTGATGATTTTGTTTTTATCTTTTTGAGATTTTTGGAAGACAATGGACACATGAAATGATATGAAGGAATGAATGAAGCATCTTGTTCTTTGGATAGTACTCCTAAAGGATGTGCTATAATAGACCATGGCTATTGAAAGTATGTTCAAAGATGTTGATAAGGTGAGGAAAAATAGGGGAATAAAATGGTTGATAAGATGGACTAGAGTAAGGGTTTACACATAGGATTATAGAAAGTAGGTGTTGGATTGGATGGGGTGTTGGAAGATTTGTGTATGGGTGGATGGAAATGTTGGCAAAGATCAATGTTGGCACACACCTCAAGGGGTGGGGAAGTGATGGAAGGGAAATGGAATTTGGATTTTGAGATTTAGATGGAGGATTGGATGTGGATTGTGGGACACAAGGATCCAAAATGGATGGAGGAGGTGAAGGAGTATCTAAGGTAGTGGATTTTGGGACATAGGGGCCCAAAATAGATTTTCAAGATGGAAGATATTTATGCGGAGGAATGATGTGAGCCTTTGGAATAGCAAGCTTGGATACCAATTTTAATTTTTATTTAGGATGTAGTGCTTCTATGAGAAATTTGGGGATCCACATAGTTTTTGATTTTTCTTTCCTTTGCAATTCTTTTGAAAGCATTGCTTCAATAAGAGACTTAGAAACCCAAATGGTTTTTAATTTTTAATTTTTCTTGAAGGGCCTTTATGGCCATTTGGACTTTATTTATTATTATTATGGATGAATTTTTTATTTAGTTTTACATGTATTTTAGATGGAACATGTTGATACTTGAACATATGTGGATTTTTGAACTTTTGGATTTTATGCTTAGCATTCAAATTGCTTCCAAGAGAATTGGGATTCATGGAAGCATAGGAATGAGGTGGAGGTCTATTTAAGGAGTTCACATAGATATATGGTTGGAACATTCTCAATGATGTGTTCCTTTTCTGATCTTGATTTACAAAAGGGTAAGTGAATGATAGACTAGGAGTGATATGGATGGTTGCTAGAGGAATATAAGTACCTAAGATGGATGGAAGGGATAATGACTTTGAATTGGGATATGGGGACCCAATATGAATGGAAGAGACAAAGAATTTGAATTTGGGATATAAGGAACCAAAATGGATTCAGACGATGGGGAATGTTTATTCTTGGTCTTATATGGGGGAATGTGGGATTCAGGAGGGATACCAACATCTTGATGGTGAGATATATAGCCAAGGTCCTGATAGTATGGATTTTATTTGATATTGTATCATATTAAAATGGAAGCATGCATGATAAGACCTTTTAGCCCTCATTAATGTGATGTATTGGGATCTCTTGAATGCCTTCATAATGATTAGATGTCCCCTTTTTCCTCTACATTGTCTGTACCCCTCTTTTCTACCCGTTTTCACTTATGTTTTCTCTTTCCCTGAGACCCCAGGTGTTGGATTAATCTTATGGAAAGATAAGTGCTAAGAGGGGGGGGGGGTCAATCAATTATTTAAAATTTTTAACTACTATTCATTCCTTTTTATCAAACTGAATATCATTCATAAAAACATTGAAAATCATATAACATAAATTAGAAAACCATGATACATAACACCATGATTTTTGGTCACGCAAAAATCCTTGGTTAGAGGGAAAAGAATATGATGGGGATAGCACCAAAAACCCTTCACTTTTGCATAATAAAGGTTGCTCGATTATAGCTACGATGCTAGCTAATTCTGGTAGCTTACCTTGTTAGGAGTATTATACTCGGTCAAGAGTACAAAAGATTTATTTAGTCTACCTGATTAAAGGATTTTACAATCTCTCCTCTAAGAGATGTACCTATTTAGAAAATTTACAAAATAAGACCTATTAGGGCATACCCACTGAATGTGATTTATAATATCCTAACTATTACAAAATTTATTTACAAAAATGTCTGCAAGTATGAATCAACCATAATGTTGTTCATACTCATTATGCTCTGTAAGTGCATTAACTCTTTCTGCACTCGGTAACTTATTTATTCTGCACCCTATATATTCTTCATTGCATCTTTAGCTCTATCATTCTAATTGATTCTCTCCTCTGTAATAAATTCAGCATCCTACTTTCATATTTATGTTTTGTTAATTTTATATGATCTTAAGGTGGTTAACCTAATTAGATCCTTCTCCTTCTGCGGTGGAGGTGAGGCGGTGCAAGGTTGGTTTCATTCCCAACGCATTTATTATTCTTAAATATAATTGGTTGAATTGCCTCATGATCATGTGTAATCATATTTTTGCAATCCCAATATTCAATCCAACTTCTATCTTGAATACCGTGAAAGTTTTCCAGCTCGGCATCCAGGTTTAGTGTATTCAAATTTGAATTGTTATGTTGGCTATGGTGTATTCGATAATGTGATTTGAACTTGCTTGGTGACATAAAATCTACTTGGTAAATAAATCTTCTCGGTGAATAACTGTGCTCTGTGTCTCAGTGACTAACTCTACTCTATGTCTCGGTGACTAACTCTTCTCTATGTCTCGATGACTAACTCTTCTTGGTAACTATTCTCTAATTAACTCAGTAACGGTGCTCAGTGTCATTGATATTTTGCTTTATCGACTGTCTACCTTAGTGTGTACTTCCTCTTTACTGAATAGCTTCATTGACTATTATGACTTTAGCAAAACTAATGACAACAAATTATTCCATAGGAGTATCAATCTTCCCCTTTGGCATTAGTTTGCATTTTGACAAAAACTTAAAAGTCATCAAAATTTTGTGTAACTCCCCCTATACACATGCTTATATCTCCCTTACCATTATAAATTAATTTATACTATATTATCCCCTTATGTGCTATATTAATACGTACTATATTATCCCCCTTTTTTGACAAATATGCCAAAATAAAATTTGCTTAGGGCTCAGTAGGATATATGATACCTTATAAAAAAATGTGAGTGTACTTCATCTTTACATCATCTAGGGATGACTACCATGCATCTATGAGTGTTTGAAGTATAAAAATTTGAGTAGAAACATCATCTTCCATTCTAATTATGGTGTCAAGTGAACTACCATCAGGGGTGTTGACCAACTCTTTGGCCATCTTAAAATGCCTTTGCATGGATTCCATGTGGGGAATCAAAAGTGCTTGCATCTCTAGAAGTTCCATCCTTCTCTAATTATCTTCTTGTCATAGTTTTTCATGCAACCCCATCAGGTGTTTCAACCTTGAGTAATAGACTTGTAAAGAAATAGGCTTGATAGAAACAATTTTTAGTTGCTTGGTCATCTCAGTCTCAAAAGACTCATCTTTCTTCTTGATATCATTGATAAAGTATGAAATAGAACAAACTTTCTAAAATATTGAAAGTATATGAGACTTCTTAGTCTCAATCTTGGTAGATGCCTCAGAAAGTGATACCTTATCAACTACAATTTTGTCTAGAATGGATTCAAAAAATTTCAGTTCCATCTTCCTCGAATGAATCTTGATCATGTAGTAAGTAGTATCTTGATTTGGATTTCAGACTTTCTCCACTAGTCTTTCTACCTGACAAATGATGTCTTCAATTTCATCAATATTGGCTTCTGGGACAATTTCCTGTAATACATATTTGAGACTTTCCAACACATCATTCTTCTTCCTCTTCTGAAGTAATTTGTTTTGCATTCCCATAAGTTTCACTAGTTCATTATACTCAGTCATTTCATCATAGTCCATAGTAGATAGGTCGACATTTGGTAAAATGATTGATTGACTCAAATCTACATGTTTTCTCTTCTTTGATTTATTCTTCTTTACTATCTTCTTTGGTGAATGTGATGCCTTCAGTGCATCAGATGTTATCTCTATTGTACTTGTTCTATCTTTTTTCTCTTCTTGTTTGTTTTCTTCCTTCTTCACTTCATGTTTCCCTTCTGCTTTCTTTTCTCCTTGTGTGCTTTGTTTCAGCTCATTTGTGTGTTTCTCGGCTTCCTTCTGTTCCTTTTGTTCCTTTGGTTCACCTTTGTTAGGCTCCTATTGATGTGTAATGGACTCAGTTGGGGGAACCAATTTGGTGTTCAGTGCTGTTGGTTTCTCAGTAGCCATATCCTTATTGGTGTTCTTGTCTTTCTCAACTTCCTTTTCCTTTTCCTTTTCCTTCTCTATTTTCTTTTGTTGGTCGATTGCTACATGATCTGTATCTATAGCAACTGGATCATTATCATCTTGAGTTGTGTGATAATCTAGTACTTGTTCCAATACAGGCTGTAGAGTAGTATCTTTATCATTGATGTTCATTTGTTCTGTATTGATTTTCTTGGTTGCCATAACATTCTCATCTTGTGATGTATCATCTCCAGGATCTTTGTCAGTAATATCCTCAATAAAAACTTCATCAGTGTCAGTTGTCAAATACATAGGATTATTTTCAAACCTTGATCATATTTGACAACTTCATTGGTTATGTTCTCCTTTTCTTGTTCAGCTTGAGAACTAGGCTCTTTGATGTTGAATATTTCTCTCTATTTTGCATCGGTTTCCAACTGTAATTGCTCCAAGTCTCCTATCATAATACTTAAAGATCTTTCTATAACAAGGAATCGTTTAGAGTTTTGTTTCAAGGTCTCATCAATTTCTTCAACAAATAGATTTAGTACAGTTAGCACAAGAGATCTTTCTCTCATTTATTTTTCTGCATTCATAACATATTTCCATCTTGAATCTATGTTGTTGTATAACTCAATAGGCAAAAATATGATAAATTCAAGTGGTGCATATCTGAATTTGTATAAAGAGTAAACAATTGCATCTTCAATTTTTACCTTGTTCTCTTTGCTTTTAGTATTGCAATTTTCTTGCTTCATTCCTCCAAATGTTCCATACTTCTTCATTGTGTGTAACATTTCATCTATACTTCTTGGTGGTGGTGACTTTTTCTTTACAACTTTAGGTTTGCTCAAATATTCAGTCTCTGTGTCACTTTTTGGTGGTAGCTTGAATTTTCTCCTTGGTCTATTTTTTTCCTTCTTTCCTCTTACATATGTCTTCTCTTTCAGTTTAGCATAATTATTATTTTCTTTCGGTGATGCTGTAGACCTTGTTGATGATCTAGTATATTTGGGGCTCGATGAAGGCTTCAATACTTGTGGTTTCCTGTCTTCCACTCTATAGGTTTCTTCTTCATCTTCTTCTACTAGTTCCCAAATCCTTAGTCATATTAGCATTCATCTTGCTAGATTTTCTTTGAATTTCAGGTACTAAGATACCTTGCTTACTCTTAGCCTTAACTTCTTCATATGTTCCATACCTCTTGGCTATTTTATACACAAGATTAGCTAACATAGAATCAATTTTTTGAAATGTAATGTCTATGTCCATCTCATATCACATAGGATATAGACATATGATCCTAGGCTTGACTACATTGATAATACATGAGTCGATGTCTGTGTGTGTGTAAATGGGTACCTGTTGAAAATGACACAAACACTCAATAGGTCATTGCATTAGCTTGAAAGGTTAGTCAAAACATGTAAAACCACTAATATCGGCCTATTGCCTTCTAACTAGAA
>MU223774.1:51004-77076 GCA_018584345.1 Thuja plicata | reverse complement strand
ACTATAGCCATGTTTGATTTTGATTTGATTTGATTGGTCGAAATTGATTTGAATTGTATGGCTATAATAGTTAATATAAATCAGTGATAAAAATCACCTAGGATATTAAATTGATTAAAAGAATTATACCAAGAAGTAATAGGGTCGTTTGGACATAAATCAAGGGTATGATCACACTTAGGGCAAATAGGGTCTATAGTTGCGACAGACCAAATTCAGGGGGTTACAATGTCTACCTCAAAGCATATAGAATCATGATATTTCTCAACTAATTAATGTGAAAATATAAATTAATGATGCATCCTTGTTTGGAATTTAGAGAATTAATCATTGATAACAATGTCAATATTCTCTCCTAGACTCTTTATGTATTCATTGATTTGATAAACAATTGGTTTATCAACACTCCATTTCACATTTCCAATAGATGGAAATAAGTTCTCAAAGTAAAAGTATATGCATACTAGTACTGAGCCGAACTTCAATGTATTTGTTTGGGCTCTCCTTATAGTGTTCATGTTGTCTTCAAGTTGTTCCAAAAATATCTCACATAGATCAATCTACATATCTTTATTTACAATCTTGTAAGCCAAATCAAAAGCTCCTTAAGGTACACTAACTACTTAGGATGATTGGAATACTCAGTAGGAAAAGATGTTACATACAAATTTCAACTTGGGGTCTTCAATCTTATAAATCTTTAGACCTCTCCCATCCCATTTGGCTTTGGTTAGCTCACTCAGATTGATACTCTCAATCTATCTGATTTCTTTAGGCTTGTCTCAAATCCGGTAACCAGTTACAATGTGTTTAACACATCCTTTGTGATCTTTACAGGTTGAGATAGCCTGGCCGTGTACTCGAATAAGTACCATCCTTATCCACTCAGTCTTGAATACCTTTGGGATATGTAGGGAATGTGTCAAACCTTTTGACTCCAGATGAACATGATCTCTCTTTAGTTTTCCATCTACACCTAACTTCTGGTAAGATGAATCAATCTATGCTTCAAAAATCTTGTCAACCTTACAATGGGTGAAAGTTTGCTCATTGTTATGCCCTGCATACCCGTCCCTACATTTTGTAGGAAAAATGTTGGGTCCCCTTTTTTCACTTTTTCTCTTCCCTTGTCTTCTTTTGTTTTCTTTTCCTTTGGGATTTGCTTCCACGAGGGTTGTCCTTCTTTTTCTTTGGCTTTCTTGCATCTCCGGGGCCTGGTCCTGAGGTTTGTTTGTTCTTTCTAGAGCCAGATTCTAGACTCCGGGGACTCTCCACCATGATGTGCTCTTTTGTGAGAAGGTATGGTTGCATGAAATCTCTGGTCCTAGAGCCTGGAGGCCTTCTTGTCCCAGAGTTATCGAAAAGAGTGCAACCTATGTTTACCCTAGGGGTATAAATGGAAGTTACTTGTCATTTTCACAGTTACCATGATTAAAACACTTAGAGCATTCAGAGCGATATTAAGGTGATTAAGGTGATTAAACATTGAGTTTCTCCCTATGCTTAGTGGCTAATTATCAGTGATTTGCAGAGTGCTTGTTTGTGGTAGTTTTAAGGTGAGCTTGTTGCAGAGTGTTTCCCATGCTCATCTTCACTGCATCCTTCACATTTCCAGGTTGGTTGTCATTTTCCCTTCTATGGTTCTCTGTTCCTCTATTTTTTGTCTTTTGCTTCCGTGGTGCTCATTTTTTTTTTTTTTGCTTTTGTTTGTTCTTGTTTCCACTTTTGTGTTTTGCTCCTGGTTTGCCTCCCATTGGTGGGTTGGCTTTTCCAGAGGGTTGTACGCCCTCTGTGTAGTTGTAATCTAGTGTATATGTTTGTACATTGTTATAGGGTAGGCTTTTGGGCCCCTATAAATATTGTATAAATGTGTATAGTGTTGTATAATCATGTGTATATGCCTTGGCCCTCTGTATCTTAGTGTATATATCTCATGTATATCCTTCCATTCTATCAAGCTCATCATGCTTCATCATGTTTTGAATCATTCTGTCAAGCTCATCGAGAGGGAGTTGCCACGGTTTGAACTTGACACCTCAATGGTTCAAGCCATGGTAGATTTCTCTCTCCTCTGTCATGTCATCTTAATAGCGGGATTAATTTCCCACGAGTGGGCATTCAAACCCCATCCCATCTGGCATTCAATTTCCCCCATGTTGGACCACTTGTTACCATCAATGTCATTACGCCGCCTGTCACGTGGCTATGTGACGTCCCATGTCAGCCAAGTATGGCTTCCTATTGGTCACATCGACAACAACAATGACTAATTCTTCTAGACTCTGGGTGTGGGGGCTCCTAGGTTTTTATTCCATCTTTGTCACTTAGTTCAATACCCTGGAGCCCCCAGGTATTTATCAGAATCCAACTCATGTATGTCTTAACACTCTAGGATTTTGATATATGCTAACATTTTTTGGATAGGTGCAAAATGGTGACGATTTCCTTAGAATCCACAAAGTTATTTATATTATATCATGTATTGATGGTTCTCCGGTCTTACAGGTTGTAGATTGTGTGATTGAGATGTCTGAGGTGATCACTCCTCCTGATAGCCCAGAGCTTCCTACTACCTCCACTCGTGCGTCCACAAAAAGCAAGGCTAAAAAGATGCTAGCTAAGTTGCCACTAACCTCCAAATACCTGAAGGAGGGCATTCTTGTGGGATCCAAGGTGGATTCTAAAGTATAGGAAATAAATGACAGAGCCAAGACTTTGGGCTGAAATACAGGGCTTAATTCAAGCCATATATAGACTGAAGGCTAGCGGAGATAGTATGGCCACCTACGACATTATTAAGGCTGCAAACTTTCCTTGTTTGGTGCAATCACTAGAATTGATACTTCAACTGGCAACACTGTATAATGCACCTACTCAGACTGTTATGCTAGCCGATCCCCGACTGTTACAATATCCAGCAACAATTGTTGGCCCACTTGTTACCATCAATGTCATTACGCCACCTGTCATGTGGCCACGTGATGTCCCATGTTAGCCAAGTACGACTTCCTACTGGTCACATCAAAAATGAAAACAACTAATTCTTCCAGACTTTGGGTGCAGGGGCCCCTAGTTTTTAATTCCATCTTTGTCACTTAGTTCAATACCTCGGAGCCCCCGGGTGTTTATTAGAATCCAACTCATGTACGTCTTAACACTATAGGATTTTGATATATGCTAACATTTTTTGGATAGGTGCGAAATGGTGATGATTTCCCCAGAATCCACAAATTTATTATTATTATATCATGTATTGACAGTTCCCCGGCCTTGTAGGTTGCAGATTGTGTGATCGAGATGTCTGAGGTGATCACTCCTCCTGATAGCACGGAGCTACCTACTACCTCCACTCGGGAGGCCACAAAAACCAAGGCCAAAAAGATGTTGGCTAAGTTGCCATTGACCTCCAAATACCCGAAGGAGGGAATTCTTATGGGATCCAAGGTGGATTCAAAAGTACAAGAAATAACTGACACAGAGCCTGGACTTTGGGAAGAAATGCAGGGCTTAATTCAAGCCATATACAGACTAAAGGCCAGCGGAGACAGTATGGCCACCCATTTGGCCACCTCTGACATTATTAAGGCTGCAAAATTTCCTTGTTTGGTGTAATTACTAGAATTGATACTTCAACTGGCAACACTATACAATGTACCTACTTAGATTGTTCTACTCGACGATCCCCAAACATTACAATATCCAACAACAATTGTCACCTTGGACACAAAATTTTTTTCCTCAGGGCTGGGGTTTCCACAGTTCAAGGGGTCCATCATCATCAACTGGGCCAAGTCATTACAAAAGTTCAAGGAAGCTCCTCTCGTCTCTCAACAATATCTCAATACTCAGTGGCTGAAGTCCCCAAATAGGGACCATAAAAAGATGAAGTTGGAAATTCCCTATGGGGATTTCAAAGAGCCCATTCAGGTGGGCATTATATTTTTATGCAGGATCTTCAGATAGTCCCATGCCTGGGATTTCTTAGCATGGATGTATTACTTTCTTTACTACATCACCACCCACAACCAGACTTTCAACTGGGTGACTATTATAGCCAATCATGTGGACACACATCTTAAGGGCATCGTCTAGAGTTCTAAATTCTCTATGACTTCTTATGTGCTATTGGTGCTGGCCCAACAGAGACAGGCTTTAGGAATAGTGGGTGATCTTTGGAATAGGCTGGGCCAATTAACACCATGGGATCATTATCCCCAGATCCAGTGGGAACTCAGTTTCCTAAATTTCTGTAGGGTAATTGATGCCTTCATTTACCAAAACATTTTGACACTTACTCGGGACTTCAGGTACGGGTTATCATAGGAGGCGATAAAATTGGTCAGTAATTACAATCACTATTTTATTCAGTTCCAGCAACACACATACATTTGGGTGGCTGACTTCTCTGGGAAACCCTATCTTCTTCCCTGGTATTGCGGGGATAAAATCATTCTTTTGGAGTTCTACCGACATATCCTAGAGATGCACGCCTTCTTCACATTGAAGAAGGTCATGAACGTCCCATTCCCAGTTTCTTGTGGGAATTATACGTGCAACCTCACCGCAACAAAGGAGGTAGAGAGCAAGTTGAAGAGCTTAGGACTAGTGGAATTCCACCACACTAGTAAAAATTATGATCCTCTAGGCAAGATTTCCTTGGCACTTCCTTGGGCATCCCCGCCGCATAAAGAAGACATTGAAGATTTTTGGGTGGACTGCCAGGATAGTTGTGATCTCTGAGCCTTTCAACATTCACGGATGTCCAAGGGACTTATGAAAGTGCTTGACCTTTAGAATTTTTTGAAGGATTTTTCAGATGACGGGCCGCTGGAAGACCCTGCGTACAAAGGGCAAGGATTAGACAAGTTGGATCTCCCTCCGGTGGATTGGGCCACCCCAGAAGACTTGACAATCAAGGGAGTATGCCACCCCATTTTGGAGGCCAATCACAATTATTTTTCCCAGGTGTGTCCCAGGAGCACCCAGAAGGGACCGATTGTCCGAAGGTCCACTTCAACTTCCACTGCCACCGCCGGACCCAACAAAAGCAAGGGGAAAGAGAAATAAGATACCCCAACTAAAGTACCTCCCCAAGGCCCAACCCCCATAATGGTACAAATATAGAAAAAAATGGAGTCGGTGAGGTTGGCTAGGTAGTAGATAAGCACGCAAATATCCTCTGGTCTCCTCATGGCTCCAATGACATCTGCTTGCTCGGCGGGATCCCCATCGTTGGCTATAATTGATGAGCTGACAGACTTTCATTGAGGTGGAGTCTACAAGTGTTTTGGATATTGGGGTCCCATTACTGAGAAAGAAGAAGAAAAGGGTGACCCCCACTCCAAGCACAACGGTAGCCCCGGTATGCCAGATATGCCTCCAGTTGATGTCAGTTTAGATTCCCCCAAACTTGAGGATATTTCTGATTCCTCACCCCCATACAATGATTTTGATGATGTCGTCAAGACAAATGAACTCATGAACCTCCATGAGGATGTAGAACACATGGCAGAAGAGATCGCCACCCAAGAGAAGGAGGATATCACCACAGAAGGAGAGGTCCCTGAACAAGAAGCTGTTGCAGAGTAGGTCCAGGAGGAAACACAAAAAGAGCCCAAATGGGAGAAGACACCAGTCCAAGGGACCAAGGATGAACCTAGGCAAATCATAGATGAGAAACCAATGATTGGGGAAACCAAACCCATGGGATCAACCATACCCCCATTCATCATGCTCCAGATGCCTTCGATTACTCTGGGTGACCAAGCACCCTGGAGCACATTTGGTGAGGTAATAAAGGTAGCCACATTGTTAAACTTTGGCCAGAGACCCCACCAACCTACAAAAGATGTTCTAGTGGAAGAAGATGTCCTGGTAGATGAAGCTAATGAGGCCAAAGAACAATAGTAGCAGAAGGACGGGGAAGTCCTCGAGGATACAGGTGATATTGACACTGACGGAGAACATACCTCAAATATCAAAAAAGAAGACACCAACACAACAGAAAATAATGAGGCCTCCGGAGAGAGGGAGAAAGAACATGAACAGGACAAAGAAAAGGAACCTGATGACACTGTACATTCTGGGAACATGCTGCCAGATTCTAAAGAGAATCCAGATACCCAGGCCTTAATAGTGAAGCCACCCCAGATGCCCTAATGGTTGGTAGAATCAAGAAAGAGAAAGGCCCCGATAGTTGCAACAAGTGTTCCACTCTCCTTGGACAAAATGATGGATGGCCCAAAATACAGAGGCTCAAAAACCTAAAAAGGCACAGATAGTTCATACCCTCCAGATTGGTCCAATAGGAAGCACAGTTGCAACTATCATAACACCTCCTCCAAATGTAGTTGTAGCGGTTGTAAGTCCCAAAGATTACAATATTATAGAAGTGGCACTAGGGAGGAGAGATAAGTAGGGTGAATTGGACCTGCTGAGAGAGGCCACCAAAGTAGTAGAGGCCCGATACATTAAACAAGGCCAGAAGTTAAAGGAGGAAAGAGAAAACAATGCAAATCTCCTCACACTTCTGGCAAAACTTACACAGCCTTTGGCTGAGATCCATCCGGAAGCCTCTTCCTCTAGATTTCTACTTGCACAGGGTGATGTGGATTCTCTCTAAGCCATGAAGAAGAAGGTGTATGTTGTGGATGGGTGGGTCACCGAGCAGATAACTTCCATAAGAAAATTCTTAGTGGTTTCCCTCCTGGATCTTTACCAGATCAACATCCTCCTTAGCCAGGAAAATGGCTTTGCTCTTGTATGGGAGCAGGACTTGGAGAAGTATGAAAAGTGGAAGGCTGGGTTGGAGGATATTTTCAATGCCAGAGAAGAAGCCATCATAGAGGTGGGAATTTTGGGAGACAAATCATATGATTCTCTCCAGGCCCAGTACTCCAGACTTGGCCTCAAAATTGAGGTATGGAAGGAACTGGTTAAGGCCTTAAAAGAGAAGGTGGCTGTGGATCAATATCCTATGGGCCTATTTTAGGAATTTGTGGTTGGGGTATCACAAGCCGATCCCTTCACCACCGAGACATGCACCCTGGAGGACTATGTCCTCAACAAATTTGATGAACAAATGGAATCCTTGTATCCAGTTGCCGAAGATTTTTACCAGGGCAGGTTATCAAGATTGTCAAAGATGATGATCCGCGCACATGATGACATGAAGATGGTAGATGAGTTCTGTAACGGGGCTGGAGAGGTCAAAGAGAAGTTGGAGGTTGTTCATAGTCGATGGGACAACATCAAGGACCTAGACAAAGAAGGCATAAGCCAAGTATTAGAAGCATTCAAAAATAGTAAGGAGCAATAAGGTTCTCTGAAGTTGGAGAATTCCATCAGCCATGCATATTTTGTATTTTTTATTCTTTGAGCTTAAGTTCCCAGATCCCGGAGTTCCAAATCCACAATTTTGTATTCTTTGGATGATCCGCGTCTAGGTTCCCCAGAGCTGACCGGTCATTTTCTGACAGCTAATAAGGATGTCAGAAGGTAGGTGACTCCAACAAGGCACATTGGCTCAAAGATGATTATGACAGGTGGTCTTCCCCAAGCGCCGCTCCAACATAACTCCTGACACATCGGAGATAGTGAGCCAATTTTCCATTAATGAGGCATGTATCCTCGATCCCTGGGGGATTGGATTTCTTCTATTCTCCCTCTAGATCTCTTCTCAAGGCCGATTCTTCCATACTTCCTTTCTTGTCTCATTCCTCTGACATGTCAGACCTCTACTCTTCCCGAGGTTGTTGTAGCATGGTGCAAGTAGTACCGACCACCGAAAATTGTATTTTATTGATTGAGTGTAAAGATAGGTTAATTTTAGGGCAAGTTGGTGTATAAATAATAAGTCTAACCTCATTCCAATGGTCGGCGAAATTGATGATTTTGCAGTTCATAGCTATAGCATTTTTAGTTTTTCAGTTCTCATAGTTGCAGAGCTCAATGCTCCTTAGTCTTTAGAAGCTTTCAGTAGATAGATGCTCCCTTGGAGTCATGGATGCACTCACCAGTGATGCTGGAACACCATTAATGAAGAAAGAAGGATTTTGGCAATCCTGTTGTTGGTCTTTCGATCTCTAATTTAATACTTTTCGTGGTGTATGTTTCTTATGTCCCTTTCTCTAATGTATTAAGTAGATTAACGACCTTCTTTTCCCCTCGCTATTAAATACATATGAACTAATGGTTGTGCACGCATTCAATATTTTAGTGTAACATGTTAGACCTTGGTTGATGTTTTGAATGTATTTGCATGACTATAGATAGATGGAATAATTCTAACTCTGGCATATCTTTTGACGTTTATTTGGTAACTAACAAATGCTTGCAGGAGACCCCACTTACCTAAATCCCTAGAGAAGACAAGCTGAGATAACCAACTATCCCCTCGAAAAAAATAGTCACAATGCCCAACTTAGCTCCTGCACTATCGAGACCTGACTCTCATGTGCTTGAAGGCCTAGAGAATCTCATTTCTCTTGAAAACCTTTACAGGTGAATTTGGCCAGTACCCCAGTACCCAGTCACAACTTACATCTATTGGCGGACCCGGTCACAAACCCCCATCAATAGAAAATCACACTAGAAGGAAGGCATGAGCTTGTCCCCTTCTGAGGATTTAGATTTTACACCGCCAGAGGGTTCCCCAAGCCATAGTTTTAGGAAACAAACCTTTAGTGGGATTGGATCATTTTCACTAGCCTAATTCAAGAGAATCCTTAGATCAGCCCCCAATCCCAGAAGGTTTGTTGAACTTGAGCCTCCCACTCAAAAGAGACAGACCCCGAAAGCCAAGCCAGCTAACATTGTTTGGGGATCTACTACATCTCAGAATACCCAAGTCTCCCAGACAACCCCAGGGATTAACACTCAACCCCGCCAAAATCCAACACCCCTGATGGTTGCTTACTTTGGCAACACTGGGTCCCCGATGGGAACTTTTTCGGGTGCAACCAACAATCTTCCTGCACACTCAAAAAATATTTGCCCCTGATATGAGCACTTAGGCTCATGAACCGTAGAAGAGCATCTACATGCATACAAAGATGCCATGAAGTAACACCGAATCCAACATCAAGATGTTGTGACTCATATGTTCCCTCTATCCCTAGGACAAAATGAGCTGAACTAGTACCTTAACCTGCCTGCCAACTCCATCAATAGTTGGCAGGACACGGAGGATTCCTTTCTAGTGGCCTTTCATGTACATGTGGACCCAACATGGTCCCACAGCCAGTTCATCTCCATCAGGAAGGAACCAAATGATCCCCTTGCAACATTCAACCATAGGTTCCAACGTGCCTTGAAGCGGTGCACGGGCCCTTTCATCCCATCCCTGGAAGTGACAATCTAGACATACTTGAATGAAATGGACCCTTTCATTGCCACTCTCCTATGGAGAACTACCCCCCCACTGACCGGGATACATTGGAAAAATTTTACAACCTAGCCTTGGAGTTATCCTGTGGTTTGAACAAATCTCTAAGTGGGATTGGGCAGAGCATGCCTTTCAACATGATCCCCAATAGAACTTCTTATGCTTGGGGATACAACCCCAATCAGGCAATGGGTTCCCCTGCAATGGCCATGAATCCCCCACCACTGCCGGTAGACCAACAAGCCCGGTACATATACCCATCACAAGCCTAGACAATACCAAGTCTACAACTTGTTCCCTAGAATTAGCCATAGCAAACACAACAACCACAGACACAACCTTTTGGAGTGCCTTTCTTCCTGTCACCTACAACTAGAGGATTGCCACCCTTGACTTTGGTACCTGCTGCTACCTTTCTCAGAAACCAACTGCAACAACTGTCACATTGTGATGCGAACACCCAGCCATCCGCCAAGGTTGAATCCATCTGATGACTATTGTACTCACTAACTATGGACATGGGACAGCTAAAGGCAGGGTCTCTTACACCCCACAATACCAATTCCTAGAGAGGGAATGTCTTCTCCAGCCAAAAAAACAATAATGCTGGAGGAAGGAATTACAACAATAGCCCTCGGCCCAACCAACAATAATGGAATAACAATGCTAACACTGGAGGTCCTCCTCCAAACCAAAACACCAATCAGGGTGGTGCTAGACCTTCCCATTTCATGCCATTTGCCAAAATCCATCGCCTGACCAACTAGTGTAGATTGTATGACACAGGCTCTCATTCTGAGGTGAACTATGCCACACTGGAAAAGGTCATCATGATCTCCCAGCTAGATAGACAACAAACTCCTGATCTTACTCCCCTGAAACACCCCATTCAAGAGCCCACTCATGGTTCCTTCACCTATGAGACCATCTTCTTTGGAGCAGACAAAGGAGACGAAGAGAAACTCAGACTACAGGGGTTCTTAGATGAATCTATTCTGGCCTTTGAGGCCAATGCATTCACCAACCCACGGACTTTGTACAACACCCAAAGTCAAGCTGGTAAAGCACCAGTTTACATGCCCACACCTCCCAAAGACACTCCTCCCTAGGATAACACAACTGATCGCCCCTTCCCACCAAAAGGGTCTAGCTCTAACCAAGCTAAGGACCCAGCTGAGGGAAGCCAAAAATTCCCCAGGGGGAGGTTTGACATCACAAAGATGTTAGAACAAACTACCACGTCCATGACCTTGATGGAGGTTTTGCTGAACTATCCTGAGTAGAGGAAGTCCCTTATGAAGCTCTTGGGAAACCTAGAAACTATCATTCGCCCACCCAAGATTGTCACTTTTGATGATGCCAATGCGGCTATCTTCTGGGGTAACAATGAGGATCCTCCCTTCTTACTAGGCTAAAACATACAAGGGAAGAACCTTTACAATTGCTTGGTAGATTCCAGAGCTTCGGGCAATGTCATGCCCCTATCCATATGCCAGAAGCTCCTATTTCTTCCTACTCCATCTAACAGCGCAGTAGTCCAGCTAGATAAGACTACAATAAAAATGGTAGGTGAGTTGAAGAACGTCCAGATTTAGCTCATCCAAGACCCTAGGCTAGCCAGCGTAATTGATATCTAAGTGGTAGACATCCCAGAGACCTACGAGATGTTACTAAGTCACAATTGGTCTAAGTCCCTCAACCGATACTTATCTATCAACTTTTCCCACTTGTGGCTCCCTTGGGAGGGAGAGTCTAACCAAATTTGAGTAGAAAGTGAGCCCCAAATGAAACAAGCCCTCATCGAAGTTGAGAGGGTAAATGAAGTCCTCTTCTCTGAGACTTCCCCTGGGGTGTACCGACCCCTAGAAATATTGACCTTTGATTTCACCCCTTGGGATGACACTATTGTTTCTTAGAGGATGTAGTACCTAGATGAAAAAATAAGGGGTGAAGTTAACTCACAGAGTATCGCAGTGAGCCCTACTACACTCTTGTCTAGCACTTGGTGCCGGGTGCATTACCAGAAACATTCAGAACTAGAGTGTGAGCCCTATTTTTCTGCTACAACTTGACACATCAACTCCCTCCGGGAGAAGAAACACTTTTTGGATATGCCTAGACCTAGTACTCATTCCAGCAATGTCTCCATGATGTCACCAGTCCAAGAATCCCAGCCACAGGCTTCTCTAGAGGAAAACCTCACCCAAGTGCTATCAGAGCCAGAGGAAACTCCTCCCAACCCTCCCAAAAGTAATCCAAAGGATACTTCACCTTCCCAGCCCCAGACGATGAATGATGACTTGTGGACCCTTAAGTTTGATGGGTCTCAGTCCAAACAAGGCTGTGGGGCTGGAGTGGAATTGATCAACTCATGGGGTAAATCCTTCCTCACATGTTACAGGCTACAGTTCAACTGCATGAATAATGTTACAGAGTATGAGGCTTTGGTCCTTGGACTTTTATTCACACTAAGAAAGGGAATCACTTGCCTCCAGGCGTTGGGTGAATCAGATTTGATCATAAAGTAGGTTCAGAGCTAATACACTTGTCATGATAAAAGGCTGGCCACATTTTGCAACTGACCATGGAGTCTCATTGAGGATTTTGATGCCTTCGGAATTGAACTGATTCCTCGGAAAAGAAACTATGTTCTGGATGCTCTAGCTGTATCTGCCAGCACTCTTGAGCCAATGGATGGCTCTCAGCTCTGGAAATTCTCCGTTGAGATGATCCCCACCCCATCCATCCTAGACAATGTCACCCACTTTCAGGTTTTTGAAGATGATCAAAATATCCTGGCCTTCATGGCCAATGTTGGTGTTTTTGAAGACTAGATAATGGAAGAAAGAGATCATGATGATACTGGGCAGGGTGAATAAGATGATGGGATCATAGACTTACCAACCAACACCATCCCCAAGGGGATGGTAGTGCTAGAAAGAATCTTTGATTTAGACCCTTAGGGCCAGGAAAAGATATTATCCTCCTCTCAGGGAGGAAAATTTGAGAAAGTAAACATTGGCCAGGCTGGTGAAGAAAAATTGGTACACATCGGCACCTCCTGCTCCGCTGAGGAGAAAGAGAAGATTCTCACGGTTCTCTGAGAACACATTGATGTAATTGCATGGGGGTATAAGGATCTAAAGACCTATAATGCATCCATCATGACCCACACCATCCCGCTAAAACTTGATGCTAAGCCCTTCTAGCAAAAGCAAAGACCGGTCAACCCACTGATCAAGCCTCTAATTCATTAGGAGGTTCAAAAACTACTGTCAGCCTAGATCATCTTTCCAATCTGGCATACTACGTGGGTTTCCAACCTCATCCCTGTGAGGAAGAAAAGTGGCGAGATCCTCCTTTGTGTAGATTTTTGAAATTTAAACAAGGTGTCTAAGAAGGATAATCACCCTCTCCCCTCGTTGGATGAGAATTACAAATCATGAATGGATCACAAATGATGTCCTTCCTAGATGGGTACTCCAGGTATAACCAAGTCATGGTTAAGTATGAAGATAGAGACAAAATGACGTTCACCACGAAGTGGGGAATGTACGCATACTGGAGGATGCCCTTCGGCTTGATCAACGCAGGTGCCACGTTTCAGAAGGCTATGGACATTGATTTTGACAACCTAGTAAACCAGTGCATAATCATCTACATGGATGATTTGAGCATCTTTTCCTGGGATAGGCATGATCATTCCACCCACCTCACTCAGATTTTTGAGAGATGTCGCTGGTACAGAATATCCCTCAACCCTAAGAAATGCATATTCAGGGTCACTGAAGGGAAGCTGCTCAGGCATATTGTCTCTGAGAAGGGTATATCCATTGACCCTAAGAAATTTGAGGTGTTTCTAAATCTATAGATGCCTGCCAACAAGAAGGAAATGAGATATTTCTTTGGGAAGATCAATTTTGTTTGGCAGTTCATCATTGGATTAGCCAAAATAGTGAAGCCACTCAATGAAATGATGAAAAAATATATGAAGATTGAGTGGAGTCTTGTGGCAAAGCGGGCATTCACCCAGATTAAAAAAAATGATTATGGAGGCACCAGTCTTGGCTAGTCCAGACTATTCCCACCCTTTTCATATATACTCCTTTGCTTTTCCGCATTCTTTCGTGATAGTTTTGACCCAGAAAGTCAAAGGGGAAGAATGACCAATAGCTTTCATGAGCTCCCCCTTTAAGAATTCCAAAGTCTAGTATTAGCCTTTGAAAAAGCATGCCTTTGCTCTCATCCGTGCTGTGAAGAAATTCTAGTATTATATTCTCCAGAGTAAAGTGCACGCTATCATCCCAGACCAAGCTGTTAAGTCTTTGCTAATGTAGAGTGAATTGGGTGAAAGATGGGGAAAATGAATGGCCATCCTCCAAGAGTATGATTTGTAAATGCAACCCATGAAGATAGTCCAAGGCTAGGGACTATGTAGAGCGATGGCGAAAGAGTATCCCAACATCGAATGCCAGACATATACAGTGGAGTCCATCACTCAAGATCCATGGTATACTAACCTGGTATACTTATTATTGAATAATAGATGCTTGAAGGGGTTACCCCCAAACAAACGTTGTGCCCTGCGGTTGAAAAGTGCGCACTTCATGATAAAAAATAGAATGCTTTTCTGCCAGAATTATGAAGGGGTATACCTCCGGTGCATAGACAGGGACCAAGCTGCGAAAATGATTGAAGAATTTCATGGGAAGTTTGGAACCAGGCATGGCTCAGCTAATGCCACCGCCCATTAGATCCTTTGGGCCAGGTACTATTGGCCCTGTATCTTTAAGGATGTCTACACTCACATTAGGAGATGCCATACTTGCCAAACGGTGGCACATCGTGAGCAAAACCCGGCCATGCCCCTGCAATCGGTCTTCAAAGGAAGACCCTTTGCCCAATGGGAATTTGACTTTATCAGGGAAATCAACCCCAACTTGTCTTCCAACCACCGGTATATTTTGACTGCTACCAACTATTGCACCCGGTGGTCTAAAGTGATTCCTTGTAAAAACAACATGACAGATGTAGTCATAAAATTCCTTGAAGAAAACATTGTCACAAGATTTGGAATGCCATTTTCTATAGTATGTTACAATGGTCTGGTGTTTTCTTTAGCACAATTACTTGAATGGACCTATGACAGAAAGATCACTTTGAATTTTTCCAGCAACTATTACCCCTAGGGAAATAGTGTTGCCGAATCAACCAATAAAAATTTACTTGAGGTGATCAAACATCTGTTAGAATAGAACCCCTGAGACTGGCACCAAAAGCTTAGATTCTCTCTTTGGGAGGATTGTATCTGAATAAAGGTAGCCCTAGGGACATCCCCATTCCATCTGGTTTATGGCTAGAATCTAATATTTCCCATCAACTTATAGATACCAGTTTTACAGTTCATGTAGGAATTTAACAGCTGGGACAACATCGTGGAGGTTCAAATTTTGAATCTAGTGCGGATGGAGGAACAAAGAGACACAACCCTTGAACATTTTGCGCATCACCAAGTAGTAGTAAAATGATGGTTTGACAGAAGAGCCTAGTATAAGGCCTTTTATATTTTAGACTTGGTCCTCTTGTGGGACAAGGCCCTAGAAAAGAAGGGAAAGCACACTAAATTTCAATGGCTCTGGCTTGGACCATACCTGATATCTAAGATCTGTGGGGCTAACACTTATCACCTCAACACTATGACTAGAGAAGCCATTCCATTGCCTGTCAATGGGCAGTTTCTCAAGCATTAATTTGAATAAGTTAGGCGGTGAGTTGACCCAAAGTTGTAATCTATGTATATTTCTTGCTTGTAAATACTCTTTCCCGGTGCTCCATTTGGAACACTCTATAAATAGTTCTTGCTGGCCACCCTCTAGGGTCACCTTTTCTTGGTTTTTGTTTGCTTTTGGTCTCTCCCTATTTTCTTTTGCTTTTTGGGTTCCCAACATGTTGCCTTCATCTTGTAGACAGGCATGCTTTGCATAACATCTAGTCTTTGGAATAGTACCTTATGCATTCTGGTGAATTTGGAATCTATTGTTAGCATGGTGGAATTTGTCCGATCTCTGAAGTTATTTTGTAAGTATGGTAAAAGGTTATGGGTGATCTTCATTGGATCCACATCTTGTCAGTCTGGACATTAGTTAAAGGAAAATTCAAGAAGCAAGTAATTAGACACACCGAGGGCAGATTGTTCACACTGATTAATTGACCAAGTCTGAAAATCGTTTAAAATATCCCGCGTCCAGAACTTTCTCTCCTATTTGGTAATTTAAAGATGGGTGGTAAGATGAAAGAAGTACCACCATCAAAATTAGATAAGCTTAAGGTTCACGGTGAAAGGAGTACCACCTTGTCAAGTTGGCCTTAATAAACTTCCAAATAATCAATAAAACTTAGGTTTTTCGGCTTCATATAACCAATTACCCATAAAATATAAACTGCTGTTAGTCGGGTGTCACTAAAAGCATAACTCGGTTAATACTAAAATCCTTCAATGCCCGACCAAAACTGTAATGCCCAAGTGAACTCAGTTAGAACTAAAAATCATTTTGGTCTTCTTCAATTCCTGAGAGATCTTGGAAAACACTGACTGTGCTCAGATAGGATTAGACATTTGTGTAGACATCACTACATTTGTGTAAACATCAATGACAATACACAATTGAATAATTGTCATCAAAAATTAGCGTTATCTTTTATTGTCTACATTTTAAGGTTAAGGTTAATTCTTAAATAGGGGCTTGACTGAGGCAAGCCCCTATCCAACAATAAAAATCCTTTTCCCCTCTTGTAGATTTTGGTTTTCAGAGTTGTAGATCTAGATTTGGAGCCTTCAAAAATAGGTTATTGTCACAGATATAGATCTTGGAAGAAATTGTAGGGCAGGTAGATTCCGACCTTAGCCTAGTCCCAGGTGGATTTTCTACATGTCACCATTCACCCTCTAGGTCATCATAGCTCCTCCAGGTCAGCATAGTCTTGAGGCTCCCAGGCTTCTATGTTTTGTAGATCTCAGTTTTGTGCTCCTGAACCCTGAATTATTCTAGATTCTAACACAATCTTCCAGCAAGTCTTCAGGTTTACATTTTCAAGGTAAGTTGACTTCATTTCTTATTTTCATCACTTTATTTTCATAGATTTCCTTTGCATATTAGTTTCAATCCCCTCTTGTAGGGAAAGGAAGAAGTTTATCCAAGCAATTTGCCCCTTTGTGAAGGTTACACATTAGCACTTCCTTTTGTGTTAATCATGCCTCCTTTGGTGGTGGAAGATTGGTATTCTTCCTTCCTATGTTGTGGGGTTTTCCAAATACCCCCTACATAGATATTAAGGGGTTATAATTTACCTTGTTCATTAAGGCCTAAGCCCTTTCCTTGATAATGCATGTTCTGGAAAATCTTCTTAACAATAGGATACTGATTATTTTTTAAACAAGATGCGAGTCCATTTTGAGGTGGAGGATGCATATATGGAATGATACGATTACAAAGTAGACCAGACCAAATGAAAGTGGATGAACCAAGCTGATATGTAATAGGATCACTATTAGCTTGCATAGGGGCGATATAATCCTTAGGTGTATATCAAAGATTATGACATGGAGATGAAAGGTTGATAGGATCTTGTGGTATACATGGAGGATTATGACACAGAGACAAAGGGATGATAATATCTTTTGGCGGATATGGAGGGATAATTTAATCTTGACATGGAAGAGGGTCCTTACATGAAGGGTATGGGAATCATGGTCTTGCTTAGAAGATGGATTTGGAAGGATTCTTTTCTATTGGGATAGAAGGAGATAATGTTGGACATGAAACAAATGGATAAGAGGATCTTCATGAGATTCTAGGAATATGGGATCTTGGTCAAATATTGGATGGGATTGGACATTTATGGTATCTTGATATTGACCAATTTTAGGACTTGTTTCTTTATACTTTGGATTACCCTCTTGACATGGGGTATGAGTTTGGATATGTATGGTGGATTCTCAAAAGGACTCAATACTTGGACATGATATGAATGGACTTTAACTAGGACTCATTAGAGTAGGTTTTCTTGGAAATGGAGCATATGATGGCATTGGATCTAAGATTGTTGAATTGTAAAATAAACTTGTACAAGGAATGTACTAGCTTGGATTTGTATTGTGGATAGCCCTTGGGGGTAAACTATAAATGCATCATCATTGTATGTATCATATGATGGAGATGGTGTAGATGAAGGAATGGTGGGGGATATGAAGGTCACTTGTGAGCCATTTCTAGACATAGGTATATGATTTTGATCATGTTTGGGAATAGTGTCTTGACATATGTTTGACTCCTCATTTGGTGAATTATTGGGATATTATTCAATAGGAATGTTACCTTTATTGATAATTCCCTGAATGATATTATTCAATCGTATGCACTTTGATGTTTTATGTCAAGTCCTATGGTATTCACATCCAGGATTTTGAAATAGATCCTGGTTTATAATTTCTTACTTCTAGAAGTATAATGTCATTGGATTGCACAAGATTATTTAAAGTGGACTCAATTGGTTCCCCTAAGGGTGTGTATCTTAATTTTTCTACTTAGATACTACTTTCCATAAGTTTGTTGTCTAGATTAACTTAAGAGTCCATTTGATGTTTGTCCTTTTGAGATCATGTGATTGGTATATGCAAGAATGACTCTAGCTAGATGTGACTAAGAGAGTTGGACTATGATGACATGTAAGCGTTTTTTTTTTCTTTTTTTAGGAATGAAAATACAATAAGGGAAATGACAACTATATGAGACTAATTTTTTTTGGATTTTGAAGATTTTGGGATGCAAATTTAAGAAATCTATGTATGAAACTAGGATGATACCTACAATGTATGTAATATAACCATAGGAGAGACTCTAGAAATTTTAAATGTAAACCTTCCTAGGAAAGATCCAAATGGTGTTGGGAACTATCTTGACTTCAATTTTGGGACAAATAAAATGATAATTCTGACAAGGTGTCTATAAATAAGATAATTTTTGATAAAAATGATGAATGTCTATGCCAAGGAAAATGGAAAAGATGATAAATGAATTCAAGGAAGTCAAGCTAATGCTCAATGCCACTATAGGAATATCCTAAAAAGATGTACCCTCTAATTTGGAAAATGACTGTAGAAAGTGTAATACTTGACCCTAAGATATGCAAGCTATTTTTTTGGAGTTTTTGGACCTAGAATGAAGACTATGTAATATGTAAATGACTAAGCAAGGTTCTAAACTCTAAATGAGAGAATAGCACTCAAATGCAAGGTATGGACTTCTAATATGCAAGGCTAAAGACTATTATGCCGATCATATAAATTGTGGATAAGGACAGGTGGCATGTCTTGGACCCGTGTTGTTTTGTTTCTATGTAGGACACTACTTAGGATAGGTTTTGATGATGTACAAACCCAACAATAACACACTCAAAATATGGTTGTAGGACAAAAATGACTAAAAGAATCATTTTGTGTATATTCGATAACTTTTTCAAGTTACAAGTTTTCACGTGGTCTGAAGAAATGAAAAACAAATACAAGAAGTCTAACCTAAGGTAAAAATGGCTTCATTGAAATATTTTATTCTCATTTCTTGGTAGTCTATAAGCTCATACAACATGTCACACCCTAGAACATGAGTCCTTTTTAGTGCACCCGTTACAACATGTCACACCCTAGAACATGAGTCCTTTTGAGTACACCCATGTTTTTGCCTTTTTATAGGTATCCTCAAAGAAGATTTCTCTCCAAATGAAACAAGACCCTAGGATACATATGATGGTAATATTGGGTAGATATTCTTCCCTCCCCTTGCACTAAAAAAATACAATTTTTAGAGGTGAATCGAGTGGCCTCTATTTTAATAGGGTTTTAGTTAGATTATTTGGAGTCTCCCCAATCAGTTTGTACAAAACTAAGACACTTCAGTCTCTAATGGACCACATTGGATCCTTAGGTACGTAGGCCTAATCCAAGCTATCATCCACTCTTCTTCTCAAGCTTGGTTATATATAAGGAATTCAAGGATTTTCCACACATCTTGTTTATATACCAACCAAAAGGGATTTTTGAGTTTGAGGTCATCCTCTGTTAGTTGAATGCACCCCCAAACAAACCTCTCTAAAAAAATAAAAAGGTTTTTACCCTAACAAATTGTGCAAGTGTACCAAAAAATTAAGACACAAGGTTAATCAAATTAAGCACCAAAAATATCAAATGTGGATTATGGTGGTACCCTAAAATTTGAGAATTTAGAAGTCCCAATCCATTATCAAGAATCAAGTTTCTCCATAGTAAAAAAATCATAGGAAGGAAGCTTTATGACACAAATAAATAGAAACTAACTAATCAAAGCCTTCAGAAAATGCTGGAATTTTGACTTGCTGCAAAGATGCTGCCGATAGAGGTTGAAGATGGTCAAATTTTAAAAAGCTAAAAATGACCGAGTTCGAGAAATCAAATTTCCTATCTCCAGTAGAAATCTTATCTTTTCACAATGTGTTTTGGATTTTCAACCAAATCCAAATCCGAAAGTCAGGTAGTTATTTTTAAGTTAGTTTATTGTTTTTTCAAAATAATTTGTAATAAGGGTTGTGTCTTTTCAACTTAAAGAGGTGTGTAAGCCACACACACACACACACACACACACACACACATAATGTAAAATGTAAAGAGAAGACAATATAATAAAATTTCACATATTTGGATAGTTTTTAATCAACAAGTGTAACATGGACCTGGATGTACTATTTTTTCAAAATCAATAAAGATAAGTGCTTTTTTCTTTCATCTGTGGGAATTGACTCAAATTCATTTTCGATTATTCCCTTGTATAAAATCTTTATATTTTATTCAAAGTGATAGTTTTATGTTAAATACTTAATTGATTAAATTTACAGCTTTCATTATCAATTGGTCTTTTCATCTTGCATGGTTAAATTCAATTGATTGTGGCCACAATCAATCGGTCTATCATTTGAGGAGTTAAACTCAATTGAGATAGCTGTGGATTTGTCTTAAGATACATACTCATCATAATGCCTTTAAAGTGATATGTTTCTTGCAAACTATCTCTGAGGTTGTACATAGGGTTGGGATGATTTTGACTCTATTTCCCATGATAGAATAAGGCACTGGTCTAATCATTATTTGGATTATAGTTATTTAGTTCATTGTTTATAGTTTTGTGATATCTTATCTATCTGTTCATTTCAATTTACATACATATTTACTAAAAATTCTTTCAATTACTCAAAGTATTCCAGTTTATAGTTTATGATATATTACTTTCAGTTAGATTTCTTTCAAGTGCCTTGCAATACTTGAGAGAGAGGGTTTGAGGTGTATTCTATCTCCTATAAAAGCCTTAATACTTGAAGGATAACTTTAAGGTATAGGCCTACTAGACTTGGTTCTGCTGAGCCAAAATTGCAGAGAGTTCAACCTTACCTTGGTTGAATCTTTCTAGTTGTCCAAATCACTTGGGTTTCCCAGCATTGGATTGGCAAGTCCATAGGAAATCCAATCTATTGTTTGGGCACCAACAGATTGGCGACTCTGCGGGGGAGTTTTCTATGAAAGACAACGTTGAAGATTAACTAGAAGCTCTGGTGATATATTTAAGAATCTACTGGGAGAAAATATCTTAGAAGACAATAAGTTTTTTCCTTCTAGCAAGAAGGTGATGACTCTATTTAACAAAGCATTTCAATTAGTGACTCTACTGAGGGAGAAGACTCAGAAGGAGATGGTGGATATTTTTTTCAAATGTATTGATCATTTCAAAGAAATCCTTTTATTCCAGATGACATCAGGCCATTGGACTTCAACAATTTTGATTATGAACCTAGTAGGTTATCCCCAAAACTTTCACAACTTGTACCAAAGTTCCATGGAGAGTGGGATGAATCAACACTGCAACACTTGGATGCATTTTATACATTCATAGAAGATTATGAGGTTTTGTATAGAGGATCAAATAATGAAGATATTTGTCAAGACATTAAAAAACAATTCACAAGAAGAATATGAATCATTACCCACATAGTCTATTTCATCATGGAGATAGTTTGAGCAATGGTTTCTTGATACATTTCATGATGCTAGTGAAGAGAAAAACATGTGTTACAAATAGTATGAAGACCAAAACTGCAGCATGGAAGAGGATATTAGTATATCTCCACTTGATGCATTCTTTAGTTTGGAGAGATTTGAGGGAGGGTCTACACCACATTTGTTCATAAGGATGACAAGCATTTATAAAAAGATACCATAAAACATCATACCTGATGACATATAACTGATTGAATGTTTGATAATGTCAAGTTGAAGATGATGCAAAACATTAAACCACTTAATGGTTTGTATTATCATTGATGTCAACTTGATATCATCTGTATGGTCATATACATAATGCTAAAGACTTTAGAGAATCAATGGAATAGAGGTTATGCTTTCAACAATGCATAAAATTAAAGTATTCACTAAGTGACAAACCACACCGATGGAGTGCACACCATCGGTAAAGATAAAGATAAAGTCACAGTGATGCCCGACGAAGCAGAATCGGTGAAGATAGTGTTGCCTGATGAAGCAGAATCATAGGATGCCCAACAAGATGAAAACAGATTTGCCCAACGAGAAAGATCCAATGATGCCCGACAGATGGAGATCCTGAAGCTAACTGAAGTTACACTGACAGAACTGGCAGTTGTCACCAATGATGAACTGCATAATTGACCGACAGAATAGAGAGATCAGAAAATGACAAAATATCTAGCTAGCAGAGCTTAAGGATAGACTTGAATGGTTGTTTTATTTGTTTTATTCGACCATAGTTAACTAATTTATTTAAAGAAGATTTATACAGTTGGCAAGAAGATAACTATGAGATAAATCAGGAGTTAAAGCTGTAAATCAACTTGGCTAGATTGTTTTTCACGCTAGGAATCAAGAATTAAGGAATATCATGTCTATATAAGAGACAAGCATAATTCATTTCTGTAAGCAATCAGATACACAAGGGGAGTGAATTGAAAGAAGATGCTGAAGAGAAACTTGTGAAGGATAAGCTTCATACAGTCCTGATCAATCAAGCTAAGGGAGAGCTAAAGAATTCTATAGACATCGATAAATAGTGAAGCACAACATCACATAGTAGAAAGTGTGAAGTAAAAAGGAATTGAATTGATACATTGATCAGAGAGGTATTGTACATAAATAGATCTGAATATCTGCAATTCAAAGTTGCATTAGAAACAGGTCATTGTGTTTCAGTTTAACCATTGGAGCATTAAGTCTCTTAACAGAGTAGGACTTAACCATCTTATATAATTGAGGTATATCCTAACAGATTACCAAAAAGGTTGACTCATGATAGTAGTATTGGTCTTACCTAAAGCCTATTGATAGTCTAAGAAGGAGGTTGATTCAAGGATGGTAGTGTAGATGCCAGATACTAAGTGACAACCTATGTATAAAAATCATCTAACAAGGTCGCACTTAACCATGTGTTTGTAACCTTCAACAAGGTTGGCTCTTAACAGGGCTCACTTCAGAAGAGTGAAAATTTGGGGTACCAGTCCTAGTGGTTTTTTCCTTAATAGGGTTTCCACGTTAAAATCCATGTGTTATGTGTGTATGGTCTATTACTTTATTGTTTAACATTTCACATATGCATTTTTGGATTAAGTGGTATACTCTGCATATTTATTGAGTATCAGTAAATAAGTTTTACTGCTTATCGATAATCAAGGAGAATAAGGACAGATAAGATAAATCGACAGACAATTAATTATTTCAAAGTATTTTCAAGGCATACATCTTGTAGGGACTTAATAATTTGAGGTGTATTGATTGGTGGATTAAAGTTTAAAATGATAAATTTTTGAGGCCACTGATTCACCCCCCCCCTCTCAGTTATTACTAAAAATTGGTATCAGAGCTTGTGTTCTTAGAAGGAAGGTTTCAAGACCTAAGTAAAGAGCATAAGATGAACAGGCGAGATGTGCCCAAGCTGAACAACGACAACTTTGCTTTATGGAAAAGTAGAATAAAACTCCACTTATCAGGTATTGGCAATGATATTACTCAATACTTAGATATTGAATATGTGTTGCCTACAGGACCATTAACTATAGATCAATTAAGAGTAAAGCATGAACATAACTGCATGGTTATAGAGCTTTCTTCCTCACTCTTTGATGCTAACTTTAAGGATGTCAAAGATTGCAAAAATGCAAAGACAATGTGGGATAAGCTAAAAATTGTACATGGAGGTGATGCAAATGTTCTGAGAGCCAAAACAGAAAGCCTTAGAGGAAAGTTTGATGATCTTGGAATGAAAGAAGGTGAAAACATCATTAAGTACAGCACAAGAATAAAAGTAGTCAATGCTATACGAGGAATTGGAGGTACACTTGAAGAGGAGACAATGGTAAGTAAAATATCAAGAACCTTATTGCCTGTATATGCTATTAGAGTCTCTGCTATTCAAGAAATGAGAGTAGTAGAAAAAAATACAGTCACTCTTGATAGCCTGATTGGTAGACTGATTTCATTTGAGATGAATAATTTTGATAATAGTGTCTTACCAAGTTTGGAGTCTGCATTTAAGTCTTCTATGAGAACAAGAAAATCTAGTCAGAGACACTAATCCAGAAGAGACAGTGAAAGTGAAAGTGAAGAAGAAGATCTAGATGAAATTGAAGCACTCATGGTGAGAAGAATGCTAAGAGGCAAAGGTAAATATAAAGGCAAGTTACCACTTGTATGTTTTAATTGTAAAGAGATTGGACACTTTGCTGCAAGATGTCCTAACAAAAGAAAAGATGACAGAAGTGATAACAAATCTTTTGAGAAGAAATCTGACAGAGGTGATAACAAATATTACAGAGGTTACCGACGATCAAAAAGAAATGATACCTGAGATTACAAGGATAAAGGCAAGAAGGCTAGCTATCTAGCTGCTTGCAAAGATGAATATACTTACACCGAACTGGATGATGATATTGAGATAGTATTTGTAGCTGTGAAGGATGATTCATATGAAGATGAAAGGTATGAAGAAATTGCACTCATATCTAAGATTAGTAAGAATGATATCTAGATTATAGGTAGTGGTTGCACTCACCATATGACCAGTGACAAAGAAAATTTTAATACTTTTGAATACTATAAAGGTGGTATAGTAAGAATGGGAAATAATACACCTTGTCAAATTGAAGGTAAAGGAACAGTAATGCTGAATAACCTGATTATATGTGAAAATGCTTATTGGGTAAAAGGATTGAATTATAATCTGTTGAGTGTTTCTCAGCTAAATAATTTAGGTCACAACGTAGCATTTGAGAACAAGAAGGCAAAGATCTTCAATGAATCAGGAATACTGATTGGTACCGATGAATAGACCAAAGGTAACTTATTCTATCTGAATGATACTAATCCCACTTGCCTAATGAACAGGAACAAAGACATATGGTTATGGCACAAAAGGTTGTGTCATGTAAATTTTGACAACATGATGAAAATAAGCAGGAAAAGAAGTGTAAGAGGCTTACCGACGATGACAAAACCAGACATCATGTGCAAAAATTGTCAAAAAGGTAAAATGACAAAGTCTAGTTTCAAAAGAAAAACCCATACATCTGATGATATTCTAGAATTAGTCCATACTGATTTATGTGGACCTATGAGGACAAAGAGCTATTATGGAGATAGATATTTTATTCTCTTTGTTGATGATTACTCTAGAATGATGATAGTCATGTTTCTAAAAGAAAAATATGAAGCATTCAAGATGTTTAAATGGTACAAGGCTATGGTAGAAAAAAAGAGTGGTAAGGATCTAAAATGCTTAAGATCAGATAGAGGAGGATAATTTATATCAGTTGAATTCACTAATTTCTGTAATGAGCATGGTATAAAATGACAGGTTTCTGCACCAAGAACACGACAACAAAATGGGATTGCTGAAAGAAGGAACAAATCAATAATTGATTGTGCAAGAACACTGATGATAGAGAAGTACATCACCCAGATCTTCTGGAGGGAAGCTGTTAGCACTGCTGTCTATACACTTAACAAAGTACAATTAAGAAAGGACTCAAAGAAGACTCCTTATGAGATATGGTATGGTAAAACACCCAATGTAAGTTACTTCAAAATATTTGGCAGTCAATGTTATGTATTAAAAGATAATAGAAATGGAAAGCTCGTTGCCAAAAGTGATGAAGGTATTTTTTTGGGTTATTCTACCAAAAGAAAAGCTTTTAAATGTCTACTCAAGGCTTCTAAAAAAATATTTGAAAGTGCAAATGTGAAGATTGATGAATTTTCAAAAAAGAATGAGCTGAAAAGCACAAAAGAACCAGAAGACTACAACAAGTTTGTATACTGTGAAGAACCCACAACTCTACCTGAGAAACAATGCTTAAATCCAGAATAATAGAATGTTGCAACCGATGGTCAGAATGCTGTCACTGATGGTCAGGATAATGATCAAGATAATGTGCAAGGTAATGAAGATCAAAATGATGCACAAAGAACTATACCTGTACTTGCAAGATATGTAAGAAGGAACCATCCAGAGGACCAGATCATAGGAGATAAGAAAGCTGGTACAAGAACAAGAAGTAAGTCTTTAAACTCAAATTGCTTAATTTG
>MU223774.1:33304-44898 GCA_018584345.1 Thuja plicata | reverse complement strand
ACACACACACACACACACACACACACACACACACACACACACACACACACACACACACACACACACACACACACACACACACACACACACACACACACACACACACATAATGTAAAATGTAAAGAGAAGACAATATAATATAATTCCACATATTTGGATAGTTTTTAATCAACAAGTATAACATGGACTTGGATGTACTATTTTTTCAAAATCAATAAAGATAAGTGATTTTTTATTTCATCTATGGGAATTGACTCAACTTCATTTTTGATTAGTCCCTTGGATAAAATCTTTAGATTTTCTTCAAAGTGATAGTTTGATGTTGCATACTTAATTGATTAAATTTACAATTTTCATTATCAATTGGTCTTTTCATCTTGCATGGTTAAATTTAATTGATTGTGGCCACACTCAATCAATTTGTCATTTGAGGAGTTAAACTCAATTGAGATGGTTGTGGATTTGTCTTAAGATACATGCTCACCATAATGCCTTTGAAGTGATATATTTCTTGCAAACTGTCTCTGAGGTTGTACATAGGGTTGGGATGATTTTGAATCTATTGCCCATGATAGAATAAGGAAATGGTCTAATCATTATTTGGATTATAGTTAGTCAGTTCATTGTTTATAACTTTGTGATATCTTATCTATCTGTTCATTTCAATTTACATACATATTTACTAAACATTCATTCAATTACTCATAGTATTTTAGTTTACAGTTTATGATATATTGCTTTTAGTTAGATTTATTTCAAGTGCCTTGTCCTACTTGAGAGAGATGGTTTGAGGTGTATTCGATCTGCTATAAAAATCCTTAAGAATTGAAGGATAATTTTAAGGTATAGGCCTACCAACCTTAGTTCTGCAGAGCCAAAATTGCATAGGGTTCAATCTTAGCTTGGTTGAATCTTGTTAGTTGGCCAAATCACTTGGGTTTCCCAACATTGAATTGGAAAGTCCATAGGAAATCCAATCTATTGATTTGAGCACCAACATATTAATCTAGAAATCATCCATACAAGAACAAACCAAGTGAGGATTGCTTGTTCAATTTTAATGCACAAAACACTTATGTATATTGATTGTCCAATTTTAATGCACCCAATTTGAAGTTTTGGTTGCTTATTCAATTGTTAACCCATGCTAACTTTAAGAACCAAAGAAAAAGATGAGTTTGTGTTGTATATCCATATATTGTTCTTTTTAGGTGCACCAAAAATGAAAGTGGATTGATTTTAGATTAAAAAAATTAAAGTTGCTTCCAAGCCACAAGATAGAAATCAAATGTTAGTACCAAAAGCCTAATTTATAGCATTCATCTTTGATAATATATAAGCCCACATACATCAATATGAAGATAACCAAATTTGTCGATAATTGTGTTTACCTTGTCCAAGTAAGTGTTGAAAGGTCTATTGTAATCGATATCAACTTCCAATTGTGCGATTGGTAGTTTACGAGCTAGCCCTTTGTTTTTCTTGATTTATATCTCTTTCTTGCTATTCTACTGATTCTTAGATATTGAATTTTTATATTTCACAAGTCAACTTCGTTGTTTCATATCTGCATGTTTGTGCACTATTTTATAACAATGAATGTAGAATTCGAAGATAGAAGAGTTTTTGAGATAGACAAGTGCATCATTTTAGTAAAGCAACCGCGAGATTTAAGACATGCAAGTGTATCATTTTAGAGTAGTGAGTGGGTTGAGTAAGGGTAATAACTACAACACTTTAGGGTATCAAGTGCGACACTTCAGTGTATTAAGTGTGGTAGTTCTTTTGTAACCTGTTTCAAAGCAGAAACCAAAAATAGAGAAATAACATGATCTAGATTATGAAAATTAGCAAATCCATGTTAATCAATCTAACATAAAAATAGTAGATCTCACTAGAATGATTAGGAATCAAAGAAAAAATGACAGTAATCAGAATAAAAAATAAGAAATACAAAATGAGAAATGAGAACAATAATGCAAATAGTAATAGGCAAGTGCGTCGCATCAACCTTTCAACTGCATCTATACTACCGAGTGCGTCAATTTTATGCTCTGAGTGCATCAATTTGTTGGGTCAAGAATGAAGGTTCAAGTATGTAAGTGTATCGATTTAATTTGTAAGTGCATCAAATAAAACTTGTGTATGAGCTGAATTAAACCTGTCTATGAAAAACAGAGAGAGTCAATTTTTTTAGAAGTTCAATGCTTCACGTTGGGTTAAATATTGTAATTAGGGGTAACTCAGGTATGAAAATCTATAATTCAACACAATATAACCACAAAGATCGGTTAATAGAAGTTAGTATATAAATCCCTAATATCAAAAGAGGAAGCAAGGAAACAAAATACATAAACAATAGTGAATGAAATTAATTAAATAATGGATTATGCAAACCAGTTAAGTCCTCCTTTGTTGTTCTCCTTATTGATTCAATGTGGGCTCTTAGTTTCAATCTTAATGTGACAACATAAGAATTCAAAGAATAATGTGGTTCATGTGATTTTAAATTATGAGAATTATCTCTCATTATATAAAATTTTAGGTTTCAATTAGGATTCTAGGATTGAAGAGGTAACTGAAATTGACTGATCAGTTCAACTCAGATTGATTGGGGAGTTTAACTCAAATGACTGATTAGTTAAGTGAGACTAATTGGGAGTGAGGTGGATGCATTACTAAATTTATTGAATAGTTAACTCATTTTATTGTGTGTGAACTGAAATTGATTGAAAAGTTGACTAGATCGCATAATATAGATTAAATAGAGAACTAATTAGATGGATTAGTCAGAAATCATGATTGAGGAATTATGAAAATTGATTTAAGAGTTAGAATAAGACTTAGTGTTAGTTAGAATTACAAGAATAAATCCAATTAAATAATTTAAAAAATTCACTTGATTGCACATGGGGAATGCAAATAAATTTATTTATTTAATGAGAAGAATAGTTAGTGAATTAAATAGGAAACAACCTAAAACACAATGGTAAAGTTATAAAGATTAATCAAGACCCCGATGGAGGAGACTTCAAGCAGGAGGGAGGAGCCTTTGGGTGGGAAAGAATTTCCAATTTTGAATGAAATGCTTGCCAATGATAGTCCTTTTACAGCTGGTGCAACTACGGATGGGTTTAGCGTGCGTGTGGTCAATATTGTTGGAGGGGCTCCACTTTTTTTAGGGGCGGGGGATCAAAGATTCCTGATCAAAATGGTCAGAAGTCCACCAAAGTTGGTGATAACATGATTAAAGAAGATGAGTGTGTGTCTAGGGATGGTGGGCCTATGCAAAAAAAGGAGTCTTCCATGACATTTTCTATCCCTCGTGCTGCGAATAAGGATGCTAGTGGAGGTAAGTGGTCTTCCCTCTTTGGAGTTAAACCTTCAGGAAAATCTTCATTCCCTAAAGTGAATGTGGTATCTAACCCTTCTAAGGGAGAATTTTACATCTTTATCCCAGACCCTCTCATCAATTTTTTGGTTTCATCCATGGCTTTGACTTTGGCTGGAAAGTTTGCGGGGGGAAGACCCAATATTGAAGTTGTTAGACAGTTTGCCCAGAAAATTGGATATAGTTGCCATGTCCAAAGGCTTCTTTTACTTTGAATTCTCTAATAGTGAAGACATGTCCAAAATCTATTATGGTGGCCATTGGATGGTAGGAAGGTACTCCCCGACTCTTTGTAAATGGGCTTCTAACCTGGAACTTAATGATTCAACCTTTTTTTGTGTTGGCCTCGGTATGGGTCAGATTCCCTAGCCTACCACTAGAATACTGGCATGAAGATGTTCTTTTTGGTCTTGTGAGCTATTTTGGGGAACTTCTTTCTATAGATCCTATGACTACCTCTAGATTGAGATGAGTTTACACGAGGATATGTGTTAATATCCTTCAAACTACGGATCTCCCTAAGAGCATCAATATTATGTCTAAACTGGGAAGTTGGGATCAATCGGTTGAATTTGAATCCCTACCATTTGCATGCTTTACCGGAAAGAAATCTAGTCATGGGGCTAAAGAATTCCCTCTTAGAGCTCAAAAAATGAATTCTACTCTTAAGAGAGATCCTTAAAAGGTTTGGAAAGAAAAAATCACTGTTGGGGCTCTAGCTGGACCATCTAAGGAATCTTGTAATGGCGAAGGAGACTTACAGGATAGGTGTGCTAAAGGGATCCCTTCTTATGTCCACCATCCTCATAATATTTTGAGTGATCCTCCTACATTTGGCCCTACTACAAGGGAAGCTGACTCTTTAAGGAAAATTAAGGGTGATGAGGCTAATGGGAATGCATGTCAGAGGGACTGGGATGGTAAGCTAGAGGAAGGTGAGATTGGGGAGTTTCCTCCTCATGTCCCCCAAGAAGGAGAGAGAGAAATTATATCCAGAGTGGTTGATTCGATGGTTAAAGAGGAAGAGAAGAAAATAGGCTTCATTCCTGGAGAAAGAACCCATGAGAGGGGTTCGAGCCTAGTAACGCCTTGCGATAAGAAAAGCTGGGGAGACTCACTGGAAGAGTCTAATCCTTTTCTATATAGTGTGGAGGATTTATGGAGAGAGGTGAGTCACAATAAAATGAATCATGATGGAAAATGAGATCAAAATTATGGGGGTTCTCAAGGTGGGGTTATTACCAGAGCTATGAAAGATGATATAGGAATGCTTAAATCTCTTCATGGTAGAAAACTGAACAGATTGACCAGAGCATAGGAAAGTAGACAAAGTATTGCGGATGGAAACCAACATACCATCCATGAGATCTACTCCCAAGGTAAGAAATGAAGGTCATTTCCTGGAACATCTGGGGACTGAATATCCCTACAAAAAAGACTTGCTTAGAAATTTTGTTAGAGATCATAAGCCGAATATTATTCTCATCCAAAAAACTAAAATGGCTAGAGATAAGGTTGAAAAAATTAAATTATTTAAGCATTGTGGTGTTGCTAGTTGTAGTTTTGATGGGGCCTCTAGAGGTATGGCCTATTTCAAGAATTTGAACACTATTCAAGGTGAAATCTTGAAGGCTAAGGGTAATATTATTTTGGTTAGATTTAGTCATATTAGGGATAGCTTTAGCTAGGTTCTCTCTAATATTTATGCTCCTAACTCCAAGATTGGCATGGATAAGTTATGGAAATGCCTGGAAGTTGAGAGATGTAATTTCAGTAGTGATAGTTGGATGCTAATGGGAGATTTCAATACTCCTTCCTCTTTGTGACTTTGATAAATTTTGTGGAGTGTTATCTTAGACTGATAGTAGTATGGGTCTCATGGATTTTATTAATAACCAAATGTTGATGGACTTAGATCTCAGAGGAGGGAACTACACTTGGACTAACCATAGAGTTGGAGATGGTTTGATCCAAGTGAAACTTGATCGGGCTCTTATTTCCTTGGACTGGCTACTCAACTATACTTGTTCTCTATCCTCTCTACACTGTATAGGATTTTACCATTCCCCTATTTCTATTCTGGCAATCCCTCTCTCTATAAAAATCAATACTCCTTTTAGATTTTAAAAGATGTGGTTTCAAAACCTAGAGATAGAAAGGAATATAGCTGAGTGGTGGGATATCTATGTGGAGGGGATGACTATGTTTAGGGTTGTTAAAAACTCAAGAGGATTAAAAGTAAAGTCAGAACTTGGAACAAAGATGTTTTTATGGATATTTTCAAATGCAAAATCTCCATCCAGTCTAAGCTTAAGGATCTTCGGGATATTATTCATTTGGAGGTTTTATTTGAGGAGAATAAAGTGAAGGAAAATGAAATCCAGGTAGACTACCACAATATTATTTCCAAGGAAGAAGTTTTCTGGACACAAAGATCTAGGGTGCTCTAGTTAAAATATGGGGATAAAAATACTCGATTATTTTATATGACAATGCAAAAACATAAAGCTACTAATAGAATTGCCTTCCTCTCCAGCAATAAGGGAAAGCTAGAGAAGGAAGAAGATATTAAGAAGGAGATGACTAACTACTTTTTATACCTTCTTTTGGCGGACCCCTCCCTTTCATTGGTTAATCAGAATAAGTTTTTAGATGTTATCCTATGCCTTATTGATAAGGAAATCAATGAGATGTTTTGCAGGATCCCGTCTAACAAAGAGATTAAAGAAGCTATCTTTTCTTTTGAAGGCAAGAAATCTCCAAGGCTAGATGGGTTCCCTGTTTCCTTCTTTCAAACATTTTGATCTATAGTGGAGAAGGATGTTTTGGTGATGGTTAAATAGTTCTTTGGGTCAGGTTCCCTGTTGAGAGAAGCCAACTCCACCTTCTTTGTCCTAATTCCCAAGAGACCTGGTGTTGACTCGGTGGATGGTTTTAGACCTATCAGCCTGTGCAACTCCTTTTAAAATATTATTTCAAAAGTACTCACTCTTAGAATTCTCTTTATCCTTCCGACTATTAGTTCCCCCCAGCCAAATGGTTTTTTTCTAGGGAGATAAATTTTCGATTCTATAATTGCTATTCACAAAAATATCCATTCGTTGGAGGCATCTCAGAAGCAAGGCTTCCTTATGAAAGTGGACTTGTCAAAAGCTTATGATAGGGTGTAATGGGCCTTCCTCTATGAAGTTCTGGCTGCCTTTGGATTTGATGAGAAGATCATCAATTTGATTTGCCAATTGATTAATAATCCTTTGATCTCTCTCATGGTGAATGGTTCTTCTTCAAATTTATTTTCTCCCTCAAGAGGCCTACGCCAAGGGGACCCTATTTATCCCATTCTCTTTGCTATTATGGTAGAGAGCCAAGGGAGATTGATTTCTAAATTTTTTTAGGATGGTTTTCCTATAGGGTCTTTAACCTTCCTCGAGTATTCAGTCTTGTTCCCATGAACAGTTTGTGGATGATACTATTCTCATTGGCTCTTCCTCTATCAAAGAAGCTATAAATATGAAGCATGCCCTTTTCAATTATAATATTGCCATGTGGCAGCTTATCAATTAAGAGAAAAGATCTTTTTTCTTTTTTAACACTCTCCCTAATAGAAAATAGAAGATGGTAGCTATTCTGGGGTGTAATATTTCCCAATTCCCTTCGGTCTATCTAGGTCTCCCTCTAGGGATGAAACCTCTTTTGGAATAGCATTATTGATAGATTCAACATGAAAATTTCTGGTTGGAAAGGGTCCCTCCTTAGCCAAGATGGAAAGATCTTGTTTCTTAAAAATTCCCTCTAGGATCTTCCTCTCTAGGCCCTTAGTCTATTCTTTTAGGTTTGCTAATACCCTTGAGAAACTGCAAAAAAAGATTTCTATGGTCGGGAATAGAGGAAAAACAATTAGCTCCATTTGGTGGCCTGTGAGAATGTTTGTAGCCTCTAAAAAATGGGGGTTTAGGCATTATAAGAATCATAGAGGTCAACCAAGCCTTATTGGCTAAACAGATCTAGAGAGCTTTTGGTGAAGAGAAGGAATAAAGCATAATTCTTAAATCAAAATATCTCTTCTCTATCCTTGATTTGGTTGAATTATTTTCTTCACCTATCAGAGTGCATGGGTCCTTCATTTGGAATAGCATTTTTTTGGAAAAACCCCTTGTTGCAAAAGGTTGTTGTTGGGGATTAGGGGATGGTAGAAAGATCTACTTCTAGGAGGACCTATGGCTCAAGGAGAAGCCCCTTATCCACCTTCCAGATTTTTCCCAATTTTCTAAAATCTGAAAAAGAAGGTTTGGTAGATTGGTGTCAAACTATTGGAGGGATAATAACTGGGTGAAACTAAAGTGTATCTCCCCTGATTTGGGAGCTATTAATACAAATTTGTCTCCTTGGGTTGTTAATTATCACTGTCAAGATCAACTTGTCTGGGCCCCTACTTCAGATGTGTCTTTCTCGGTGTCATTAGAATATGCTTCAGATGTGTCTTTCTTGGTGTCGTTGGAATATGCTCTCTCTTTTAGCCAGGATTCTTCTCCCTTTTGGGCTAAGTTTTGGTCTTCATCTCTTACTCCTAAAATTAACATCTTCTATTGGTTGTTTGTTCAAGATAAGGTGCTTACTACTGAAAACCTTGTCAAAAGGGGTTTTGTGTTACCTGATAGATGCTATCTTTGCCAGGAGGAGGCATAAAATTCTTCCCATCTACTTCTGCACTATCCTTTTCCAGGGAAGTGTGGTCTTTTGTGTTGCAAAGATGGATTATATCATGGATTATCCATAACTCCATCCAAGACTTCTCATCACAATACTTTTCACCTTTCTCTCATGATTTGGTGAAATTGTTATGGAGATTTATTGTGCCTCACCTCATTTGGATGATCTAGAAGGAACGAAACAATAGGATTTTTAAAGATGATTTCTCCAACCCTTTAGTCATAGGCCCTAAGATTGTCAGGAATATAGTGGAAAATATCTATGTGACATGTAATCAATTTCTCTCACTACTTGAAGGAATGCATGACAAGGGTGTTCTAAGTAATTGAAATTTTTTTTTGGTTACTAAAACTGTGACCAATAAGCGTGATGAGGTTGTCTAGTTTTCTCCCCCTTCTAGATGGCATAAAGCCAACTTTGATGGGGCTGCTAAACGTAACCCAGGTGTGGAAGGATATGGTGGCATTATTAGAAACTCTTATAACAAATGTATTGCTATGGTTTCCCTTCCTATTGGCATCTAGAATTGCCACATGGCTGAAGTGATGGCTTCTCTCCACGTGTGTAAGATTGTGGAAGATCAAAGATATACAAAACTCTGGCTCAAAGGCGACTCCATGAACATTATTAATTGCATAAATGGTAACAATAAATCCTCATGGATGATTAGTCACATCATTGATCAAATAAAAAACCTTCTAAGTAGTTTTGAGAAAATCTATGTCACCCATGATTTCTGGGAAACAAATACGGTGGCTGATAGCTTGGCCAACTTGGGTGTCCGATGGGATGACACCATTTTTTGGAAGGGAAAACAAAGATTAAATATGAGGTTTTAAGCCTCCTAAAGTACAACCAGGTCCACCATCATCCTGATGTTATTAACATTAATGATGAAAGAGATATATAAATTGATCAAAGGCTATACGAAGGTGTTTCATATGCTTAAGGGTCAGAAAAGAAATTATTTTAAGTGTGGGAAACATAATGTTCTAGCCTTTTTAAAGCCATCAAAAGGTGTTATTATGATTTTGTTTTTGTATCCCTCCAATTCTCATTGGGAACATCTCAATGCGTATTCCTCTGTTGAAGAAACTTGCATTTGAAATTCTGTGAATATGCATGGAAAGCTTAAGAGAGAAGGACCTAGTGTCTGCAAATGGAAAAAGGAGGATAAGGTGTGGAATAAGTGCATTACTTGGCTTCAGTATCTTTCTCTAGGTGCTACTTTATCTCCTCATCTTTGAACATCCCATCAAATTTAGCTGGAGGAGTTACTTCCTACATAGAGAGGCTTCACGGATTTGATAAAGACATATCTAAGGAGTTTGAAGACAGTTGGGACAATGGTAAGGTTAATTTTTATGGAAAAACCTTCAATGTCACTGAAAATATTATAGATGAAATAACTAGTCTTAAAGCATCTCGGTTGAAATACTATAGGGGTTGTGTCAGGGCTTAGAATGTGGCCCTCTTTTTTCCCAAAACAGTGGTGGAGAAAGCCCTCATGGTTAAGCATAAAGGTGATTTCTATCTGTGCAATAATATTAAACTGCTCTGGGCCAAAATTCTTAAGGCCATCATGCAATATTTTACCTTGGAAGGTCGTTATACCAGAGTCTATAATTTTTGTTTTATACTGGTTAATAATTTTAGATACAATAGTAACATTTATTTTTGTTTCTTTCTTTTAAAGTCTCTGTGCATGAGAATTATGGAAAATAGGAGCAGTCTCGACAAACCCATCTTGCATGATGGTTTAATTATTCTTATTCATGACTATGCTAAATTTAAGTTACAGGAAACCATCCCGGTGCCTGTAAAGGAGAAAGATAAAAAGGTAAAAGAGCTCTAACGGATGCGAAAATCCCTAACAAGAAAAAACTTAAGGAAAACCCCAAAATTGATAAGGCCAAAGTTGCCCAAATACTCACAGAGGAAAAAGGGATGGATACTGGTGATGATGCTAAAGGGAAGGAGGGTGACAAGGCTAAGAGTGAATCATCCAATCAAAGGAAATGGGTCAGGACCTTGATGAGGAGGCCCAAGAAGATTTCTCTAAAATGGAAAGTGATGATACCCATAGTGTTAATTCTAGCAATATGGACACTGAGGGGCCTAATGAGAGAATTGATATGGACAAGGATGTCAATAAGGAGGAAATGGAGGATAATAAAGAGCCTGTTATCTCTTGACCTAATCTTGCTGAGGAATTTTTCATCTCTGGTGATGAAGTGAACCCAAATATTGCGCTAGTGGATCATCCTAAGTCTGATCATCCTAAGGAGATTTCCCAAATTGACTATTTGGGCCTAGGTCATTGAAGAATAAAAAAATCAAGGTGCAAATAAGTTACACTTCCCCTGTGTTGGTGGACTATGAGGTGTTAGATTTGATAAACAACAAATCCTCCCAAGACCACCTGTATGCAAGACTATCACAAGACAGAAGCAAAAGACAGAAGAAGAGAAACAGCTATGGCGGCCAAAAGGTCAGAGACTGAAAATCCATGTTGAAAGAAAAAGCTTCTATATTCAACAATAATGAATTAAAAATTACAAACTCCTTATGAAAAGTAAAGAAGTTAATCCTTATAAAAGGAATCATGAAACCCTAAAGGTGAAAACCCTAGAGAAATATAAAGCTGCCTAAGTGAAACTTAAGCATAGAGTAAATAGACTAATAATTAAATGATTTAATTATTAGCTATACTAGACTACTCTAATACCCCCCCTTAAGTGTAACTTAGGGAGAAGGAAAACAGCTAAACTACTGCAGAAAGCAGAAAAGATGGGTCCCGGCAACAAGGCCTGATCAGGTACCCAAAACAAGAAATAAACTAGATGAAGGAAACTAAGCCTTCAATCTAGGGAAAAGAGTGTCCCAGAGAAAGGAACAAGAATGAGCAAGAAGCATCTCCGAAGCATGGAACTGAAAACTCTGTCAGAAGAGACTGCTGGAACCCCCACTGAAGTGCATGACCAGGTAGAGAAGACAATGTCTGAAGAGCTGATCAATCAAACCAAGAAGCAATAGAACCAACAGGTGAACCCCCCCATAATGCTGAACTGGGAGAGGTGACAGGAACACTGAAATACAATTCCAGAAACATCTGTAGAAAGCAGAACCAGGAACACCAACTGTGCAACAGAAGTACAAACACAGGATAAAGGGTAGTGTCATCGACACATTTCATGGGCTAATATCATGGAAGGTACGCTCACTTGACAAAGGTGGATGCGCTTAAAATGGCATAAGCATCATAACCCCCCATGGCACTTTATAACTGAGTGCGAGTACAAAAATACACAAGGTGTACAAGATCTCAGATATATAAAAGTAGGAACTTTATCTCAGTGTGTTTATAGAAAAAAGATGCATCAGAAGGAGCATACAAGCTCAGAAGTTAGAAAGAAGAGTGAACCAGAAGTACAGTAGAAGAGATCCCAGGACCTGTAAACCCAAGCAATCCACCAGAGTGCATAAACTGCCA
>MU223774.1:13468-32422 GCA_018584345.1 Thuja plicata | reverse complement strand
GGCGGTGGCGCCCCAAAAAAAACACAACCTACACTTTTTTAAGCATTTTTTTGTTTTTTTTGAAAATTTTTTCAACCCTGCCTCGTTTCTTGTGCCCGTACGACCCTTAGGAGGCCAAAAAATTTTACCTGATGCTCCGGTGTCCAAATCGGACATATTTTATATCAATCTTAGGGTTTTTGGGCCTTCCAGACTCAATCGTGAGGTTGGTTTTGGTCCAAAATGCCTCAAAAAATTGAGACCCCCCAGAACTAATAAAAAGAGCCAGGAAAAGATTGGCAAACTTCAAACCCTCTGTGCTTCAACAAAACAAGAACAACAAACAACAGGAAAGCTCTGATACCATGTTAGATTTGATAAACAACAAATCCTCCCAAGACCACCTGCATGCAAGACTATCACAAGACAGAAGCAAAAGACAGAAGAAGAGAAACAGTTATGGCAGCCAAAAGGCCAGAGACTGGAAATCCATGTTGAGAGAAAAAGCTTCTATATTCAACAATAATGAATTACAAATTACAAACTCCTTATGAAAAGTAAAGAAGTGAATCCTTATAAAAGGAATCATGAAACCCTAAAGGTGAAAACCCTAGAGAAATATAAAGTTGCCTAAGTGAAACTTAAGCATAGAGTAAATAGACTAATAATTAAATGATTTAATTATTAGCTATACTAGACTACTCTAACATGAGGATTCTCTGAGAATGGAAGACATTCTGTTACCAGCTAACTCTGAGAATGAAGAAGAGAAGACTGAGGGTAAAGATGATAAGAAAGGTGTAGAGAATATGGAGAAGGAGTAATGCCATGAGGAGTCTGAGGAAAGGAATGAGGGGAAAGGCTTTATCTAGGCTACCAAGGACTGTTCAGACCTAGATATGCAGATCAATACTTGGATCTACAAAGAGATTAAAGACATTAATCTTAGGTATTCTGAGCTGGAGGAGAGAGTTGATAAACTCACCTTTCTAATGGATAAGAGCACTGATTCCTCTATAGAGGGCAGTGGTGATAAAGATGATGATGATTATGAGGCTCTATTGGAGAAACTCAAGCTAAGGATTAATGTGGTGGTTAATTTTTTCTTGCAGACTACTTCTAGCCATTTTCAAAGAATTGAGGAGACCCTCAATAGGACCATGAAGCAGAGATTTGAAGGTATGAAGGTCACTACGGACAACCTGCGTGCTCTCTTGCCTATGCTAGAAAACAACTATAGTCCTACCATTAAAATTGAGGATGATGTTGATAAGGGAGCTACCCCTATTTGTATGGGTTCTAGAACAAGGGCCAATACTAAAAGAAAAAAGTAGACTAAACCAAAGAGATTGTGACTCTCAGGGAGTCAATTCAACAATTTGAAGTGCTGAAAGAGGATAGTGTAGAATTTATGAAAAATATGGGTTAGGGTGGTTGGTTTTGGTCCTCATTGTGGTTTTTTAGGCTATTTTCTATTTTTTGCTGGTCGATTATGCTTGGGGGGTTATGTTTTGCTGTTCTTTTCCCCCATTTGTTTCTTTTTTGAGATGTTGTAATTGTGCCTATCTTTTAATATTGTAAAGGGTTATAATTTCCTTCAAAAACTATTTTTACCTTAATAAAAAATGGTAAACTTGCGAGCCTCTAATCTGGGAGGTCTTGGGTTCATGTCTACTTAATCTTAACAAATAATAATAATTAAATCAACAAATAATAATAATTAAAATCTCAGATTCGGCCCACTACCCATAAAAAATAATAATTTGTGAATTAAATAAATTAAAATTTATTTAATTATGCATGATGGAGAATAAATAAATTATGGGGAATAAATAAATTAAATAATTTATCTATTTTAAGCAGACTTTAATTGACTTTGGGGAAGATGGAAATAAAACTAAATAATTATTTTATTCAATTTTAGAAGAGTTTTTTTTAAATTAATAATAGTCTAGAGCCGAGATAAACATGGGGCTCAAGTAGACTTGAACCTAAGACCTCCCAGATGAGAGGCTCGTAGCTTAGCACTGCGTTGTGGGATGTTCCCTAATTTTATAAGACTTAGTTGGTAAATTAAATAATTAAATAATTATTTAATGTTAGTCTTTAAAGACACTAAGAAGGGGGGAGGGGGGGCAGGGCATTGAATCAGTGCAACCACAAATCTGAAACTCTTCTTTATTAGATTCCATATGCAAATGAAAATATTACGTACAAACTTAACAAGTAAAGCATTCACACAATGTAGACTCAAGACACAAGATTTTTTCCATGGAAACCCTTTTCAGAGGGAGAAAACCACATGTGGGGATGATACCCACAAATTTCACTAGTGCACCAAAGAAATTTGCCTTGTTAGGAGCAATTACAAACACCCTCTTAAGGGTATACCCAGTTAAGAGTATTTTAGCCTAGTTATTTAAGCTAATACAAGTCCTGTTAAAGACTACTCTGTTAAGAGATTTCAAACTCCTTCTAAGAGTCACCTGGTTAAACGATTTACACTATAAATTTTGTTAGAGATCCTGCTCACCCTGTTAGGAGTTACCTAGTTAAAGGATTTTACTTGCAAACTTGTTAGGGATTTCCTGGAGATAAACCTAAGAGTGACTGATATGATTATGACCTTCCTTTCTGATAGATCCACTTTAATTCTGATCATAATGCTGCCTTAGACATCCAAAAACATTAGCGGATGAAATAATAGAAGGATTAGTAGCTGTGTGTGTTAAATAGTGCACCTGTTACCTGCGACACAACACTTCAATAGATTAGTGCGTTAGTGAAAATAGGGTTAGTAAAGCATGTAAATCCACTAAAATCAATCTATTGCTTTCTAACTAGGAGGAATGTGAAAAATAACATAATAGCCCTCAGATTATGCCTTTTTCAGTGACATATACAACCTAGCATGAAAGATTCAATTAAAACTAAGAAAGATATCCAATAAACATGCATTCTAGCTCTAAAAATCAAGATTATAACAATGCATAAACATGGAAGCTAAAATGCAATATGAATCTATGTTAATCCTAACAACATAAAAATGCTTTCAATTCTAAAATTAAGGGCCATTTGAGCTCAAAAAATCATTCAATTTATAGAAGAAATGAGGAGAGACAGAGGGGACAAGGTTCATTAATGGAGGTGTAAAAACCATTAATGAGGTGTAAGAGGCATTAATGCCAAAGGCATGGGCTTGAGGAATCTCCATTAATAAGGCATTAATGAGAGAAATTAAGAGGCATGGTGAGGGGTGTAAGTCCAAGCTTGAGAAAGTGGACTTAGAGGGAGTCAAACTTGAGAAAGTTGACTTTCTCAAGTGGGTTGAGTTCCTAATCACAAATTTAGGAATGTGACAACATTAGGAAGTGGGTTAGGATAGGATTAAGATTACGATTGGGCTTAGCATGGGGGGAATAGGTTGGGATGGGTTTGAACCCAGGGTTAAGGTGGTTGAGATAAGTTAGGTTAGGGTTAAGGGGAATATTAATGAAATGAATTATATTTAATATATTCACTCAAAAATAAGGAAATCAATTAGTTAAGCTTTTTATTACTTTAGATAATTAATTAGGACTATAGCCAATTAATTAGATTAATTTAGGCTAGGGGATAGGCTTTGTAAGTGATTAGATATGATAGGGATTTATTTAATTCCTTTTAATTTAATTACCTTAGCCAGGTATTGAATTGAATTGATTTGATTGGCTAAGGTGATTAATAAAATTGAGTGATTAAATCACTTACAGATTAAATATGATTTGAAAGAATTATGCTAGCCGATTGAAGAGTTGTCTAGACATAATTGGGGGTCTGATCACACTTAGGGAAAATAGGGTCTATGGTCAGAGCAGACCAAATTAGGGTGGTTATATTTTTCCCTCTTTGATTTGATGTGCGAGCAGCGCATTAATTCAAAGAAAGTTTTTGATGTTGACTTTAGACCATTTAGGGATTTTTCTCATGATCAAACGAAATGCCTGGTGAGATTAGTCTTTCCCTTGATTGAACTAAAAAGCTCAAAAAGCCAATATATATGTCAAAAATCACCATTTTACTATTCATTTTCACTTTTAACCATAGTAAATTCTTGAGCTCTGCAGAGAAGATGGTGGTCCCAATCAAGAATCATCACTTCAAGCTCAACCATTGACATCAACACTCGGCCGATTACGCACCTCCGATAAGTACCTGAAAAACTACCTCATGAATTTTGCAATTTTGAATTTCATGCATTGTTACAGCTTTTATAGCCTTTTGAATTCTTGGTCAAATCTGGGATTCTGGATTGCACCCTATCAAACACGTGTCACATCTGGTTTTTCCTGGATTACATCCTATGTTCCCAAATTTATGTGTCACATCCAGTATTTCCTGGATCGCATCCCGTTTGCCCCATTTTGGCTTAGTTTAGAAGATGAATTTAGGGTTATGTCGTACCCTAGTTTTAGGATCGTACCCCATTTTTGGGGTCACATTCAAGATTTCCAAGATCGTACCCAGCATTCTCCATCACATCCAATTTTTCCAAGATCACATCTATTAAAAAGATCGCACCCTGTATATCCAGGATCACATCTGGGTTTTAGACTTTAGAATTTTTTCCATCTGTGAACTTTCTTCTTTCTGCAGACCTTGAATCACTTAGCTGAGTAGGTTTCTGCATTTTTGTTATAGATAGAATACTGATTTATCTTTGTTAATTGCCATCTTTGTAAAATAGGTTGATTTTGAGGTAGCAGCATTTCGAGGCACATACTTGGGGTGTGTGCTTTCCTTGGATGGACTACTATCTGTTGATGAGTGGGATGTAGTTGTCCATGTAGGACTTTGATCTTTGATTGGTTTACCTGATATAGGGGTAAATCGAGGGTTGTTGACTGCTCTTGCTGAGAGATGGCACTCAAAGCACAAAACCTTCCATCTCCTAATTGAGGAGATGACAGTCATACCGGAGGATGTGTGGCACATACTTCATGTTCTAGTTATGGGTCAGGAGGTATGATTTGAGGCAACTTCTACCGTTGCCATAGGTGCAGCGCATCAGTTCTTCTAGGATGATACAATTTCTCAGAGACACATTTCCTGGGATTATATGTGCGATCACTATGATCATTTATCTGTATACTTGGTAGGCTTGATTGGTGGCATCCTGATGCTAGACAAAGGACAACATGGGTTCCTTGTAGGATGGGTGGATATGCTTGAGTAGATGGTCATCTCTAGATGGAGATTTGCATGGGGTAGTTGCATTCTGGCCCATATGTATCGAGATCTCCATGAGATTGTTTACCATTATACTCAAACCATGACTGTAGGGATCTTGATTTTGCAGATCTGGGCCTAGGAGCACATCCCGGTGAAATGACCCATTGTAGACAGGCAATGAGCACCTGAGTAGCCTTATGTATATATGTATGTAGGTTTGAGTCAGCAGCCCCATCTGGGAAAGGTAGAGTACTGGCAGCATCTTTTTGATGATATGAAAAAGGTAGTATGGTAGCCGTATTTAGAGTGTGAGGAGTGGACCTCTGATGCTAGACAGGTTCCATTTTTCTTTTAGAGTAGGTACCTGATTAGGAGGACCAGATATGTCATAGATAATTTTTTACATACCCGTGTATTGAGACAGTTTGACTATCGATAGGGCAGGAGATAGGATGTGACACTCTATGCATGGATCCGTGATGAGGCACCTTTGTGGGGTGTACAGTTGAGATATAAGACCGCGCATCCAGAGATCAGAGATATGGTTGGGGTTGATTGGGATCTTCATCTTGATGTGGTAGATGCAGGTTTTTTGGATGGGCATGTAGCAGAGATGCTTCAGTATCCATTTCCACGGTTCACAGTCCCGAAGGAGGCCATTCCTCATATAGAGGACCCCGTAGATTATGAGCTTGATGATCACCCTGCTAGAGGTAGAGGAGAATAGAGAGATAGGGGTGCTGGGGGATGGAAAGATGGAGGGAGAGATGGAGGTAGATAAGATGGTAGGTTCCCTCCTCTAGATGATGGTGATGATGGTGGAGATGACGGGGAGGAGGAGTTGTGGGTGGTACAAGAGAGGTGGCTAGTGGAAGCAGAGAGGGTCAGTGTACCTGGTTTAGATTTTTTGCTCCTAGGATAGATCTAGGGCCTTTACTTACAAGGGAGAAGCAAAGGAAATAGAGAAAACAACAAAAAAAATAGTAGAGGCCACAAGACAGGTCTCAGGATAGGCCCTCTGGGCAGGATTCTGGCAGGGGTTCTGGTAGGGACAAAGATCCCTTATCTCAGTTTGAGAAGGAGCGAGAGTAGCTTAGGGCATAAATCACAACATTAGAGGCTAGAATTACTACAACAGAGGCTAGGATTACTATATTAGATGCATTTCTTGCTGATAGGGACAGACAGCTAGAGAGGCTCAAAGTTGAGAGAGATACTCAAGCTCATACTATAGTGCACCAAGGTCAGAGAGCTACCTATTACTATGCTCTGTATCATGAGGTAGTGCCTAAGGACAGAGAGCTGTGTCATTTTCATGGTTAGTACAACAGTCAGAGGGGGCCATGCCACCTCCAACATTTTTGTTTGTACCACCTCCTCCTCCTCCACTAGATCAGGGAGATGGGGGAAGCCAGAGCTGATTTTGTACTATGTCTCATATTTTTATTGTATATCTAAATCCTTCTAAGATCATTCTTTTGTACAATGACACTTTATACATGTATATCTGATTCTTCCTGACATTCTGATACTTTGATATTCTTTATGTAAACTTGTGCCATAGTGTTGATCTTGTATCTTGATTTTGATATATTTATCTGATGCAGCGGTTTCTGATTCTGACATGTTTCATGAGCTATCTTTTCTTTGATTATATGTTATTGCACATGTGATTATGTTTATCTTAGTCTGATGATGAGTTAGATTGTAGATGATGACATCATTTTAGGTGTTTGGATTTATTACTGATATAAATATGTTTTAAATGATACTATGTGGATATGCAAATGTATGTTTTTGAGTTTTTCTTATGCAAGTGAATGTATGGATGCACTTAGGATGTAAAATAAAATGCATAAATGCTTTTTTTTTTTCCCTTCTGTCTCACTTTATGAATGCAAAATGTATGCTATAAATGTGCAATGACATTGATATCGGTAATATTGATTTGATGTAATTAACTTGGATGAATGAATTAGAAATCATTTTTGAGCTCAAAACCCCTTATGTTGTTTTCTTAGTAAAAATGCATCATGCAATCTCTAAATGCAGCTACATGAAGACTCTTAGGACTTTGTCACTGATTTTGCAGATATTGTAACATTTTTATCATCATTGGGCTCTTTTCAGATCAGATACCACCTGATAGTACAACCATCAATAATACCCACTGATATCATGAAAGTATGAATACTATGTTTATTGGATGAAATGTCAGAAATAGACTTAGGCATTGATGCATAGAAGCCAAGATGACAAGATAGTCACCTTCCTTTTACTATATAAGAATCTATGTAAGGTAAGATATTAAACCCACAATGACCTTGAAAATTCATATCCTTGGGTACATTATGCTTCTTATACCTTAGTGAGAATCTGATTTTTAGAAAAAAAAAACAAGGAAATTGTTCCAACCCCACCATAGTTTACACAACAAAGATTGAGATATATGCGGCTATCCACTCATGGTGGAAGCTCTTACCATAAACATCCAAGTTAGGTGAAATTTATAGGATCATTTGGAACAATCACCATACGCATAAAACCAAGAAAATGTTATGCCTCCTATCCTTGCAACTCTTTGTCTTTGCGCAGACGTCATGGAGAAACTTGGAAGACATAACAATCATCAATCGAGAATCAATCAAAGAAAATTTATAACTACTTAGATGCCCCTAGTTAAATCATCATCGGAACATAAAAGAGTCATAATCAAACTAAGGTAAAACTGTGTTTAAGTAGTATTGAGAAATACTATTGATTCATTTGTCAAGCAAAGTAGAGATTCATCAATCAAAATGTGGAATGTAAGAAATATGTTTTCCTATCTGAGTGGAACTTTGTTCCTATTTGCAATTAAATGTAGGTCTTAGGAACACCGATTAGGTTAGTGCAATGTTTGTGCCAGATAGATGTTTTGGAAAGATGCACCCATGTTTTGTGAAAGTGACAGTTTGGTGTAAGCATCGAGAAGAATTGGGTCGCAAGACAAACCATCCTATGATGACCTGGCAGACAACCTATCATGCTAGCAAAGATGCCCCCAGTGTAGAATGACTTGATTCTAGGACAGAAATGTAGACAAATCCCAAGCAAGGATAAGATTTTTTTAAGGAAACAAAGTCAACCCAAAGCACGGGTGTAATCGTGAAGGCCTAGTATCAGCAATGTATTTATAGATAGAGTGCCGAATACAAGTGACGCCTGATTGCCAGGTTTTCACCACTTGGCAAAATTTTTTTTATTCTTTTTGCTACCAGGATGCCTGTTTTACCAGGTTTTCATCAAGGCACTTTTATTTTTTCTTTTTTCAATTTTTTTTTCTTTTTTGAATGTTTTTGTAGTATCAAGGCACCTGTTTGCCAGGTTTTCACCAAGGATACCTTTTCTTCAAGACTTTTTCCACTATTTTTGGATTTCTTCAGGATCAATTTTATGATGTTTTTGGTATTTTCTAAGTTTTCACTGTACAGGCTCTGCTAGCCAAACATTAAGCATAGAACCTCTTCAAATGTAGAGTATTGATAGGATTTGGAAGGACATCTCCTTTAGGTGTAGCTAGTTGATAGGCTCCTATCCCAAAAGTAGCGGTGATAACATAAGGTCCCAACCAATTAGGTTCAAACTTTCCTTTCTATTCTTTGTTAGGCTAGTTTTTAGGATTCTCCTTTAGGAAATGATCCCCCACTTGAAATTGTCATGGTTTGACCTTTTTGTTGTACCCTTTGGAAATTCATGCTTGGTACACCTTCAGATGATTGAACTTTTGTTGTCTATGCTCATCAAGTAGGTCTAAAGAATTCAACTTATCAATGCGGTATTGCTCATAAGTAACAAGACATTGTAAAGATACCTACAAAGAGGGGATTTCAACCTTAATAGGTAGTACTACTTCAATGCCATAGATGAGGGAAAATGGTGTAGCTCTAGTTGGTGTTCTGATGCTTGTTCTGTAGGCCCATAGTGTCAAATTTAGTTGTAAATGCCAGTATCTTCCAGACTTACTTATAGTTCCATGTAGGATCTTGAGAATATTATTGTTAGATGCCTCAACCTATCTGTTACCTTGAGGATAATAGATTGAGGAGCAATGTTGAGTAATGTGGAACTGTTCGCAAAGGTCATCAATGTCTTGGTTTTTAAATTGGCCCCCATTATCTGTTACAATTGAAGAGGGTATCCCATATCTACAGATAATGTAGTTCAAAATGACCATAACCACCTGTTTACTAGTGGCTTTGATTAGCGGCACAACTTTGACCCACTTCATGAAATGCTTAGTGGCTGTAATGATGAACTTGTGTCCATTTGAAGAATTAGGATATATTTGTCCCCATTGCTGAAATGGCCAATGTGTTATGAAAGGTATGAATTCTCTGGCAGGAGCATGGATGAGATTTCCATGTGTTTGGAATTTATGACATGTCTTTGAAAATTAAATAGCATCTTTTTCCATTGTGGGCCAGTAATAGCCTACTCTGAGCAGTTTCTTAGCTAGTGAAAAGCCATTTGAATGTGATCCACACACACCTTTGTGGACTTCTTTTAATGCACGATCCGACTCTTTGTGTTCTAAACATCTAAGAAGTGTACCATCAAGACCTCATCTATATAAGTTATTAGTTATGAGGACATAACGTGATGTTGTCCTAACTAAAGATCACTTTCATTTCTGGATAGGTCATGGGGAATAGTTTGGTCAGTTAGGTAAGCAATGCTTTTAGCATACCAGGATTGGTCTTGGGCATTCAGAGCACAAATTACTTGGTATTCATGGGTATCAAAGGCTGGATAGGATAATTCTTCCACTAAGAAGTCATAGCGGAATTGATGTTCCTCCAATTGTAGCATGGATGCCAAGGTAGCCATAGCATCTGTAGCCTTATTCTCTGTTCTAGGTATCTGCTGGAATGTGATGAAGACAAATTACTTCTTTAGGTCCTCAACTAGTTGCTTATAGGGCATCAAATTCTCATCTTTCATTTGATAAACTCCATTTACTTGATTGATAATGAGTTGGGAGTCACCATACACATGTAACTCTACAATCTTCCACTCCATAGCAAGTTTAAGACCATTTACCAATGCTTCATATTCAAAAATGTTATTTGTGCATGGAAACATTAATTTGTAGGACTTTGATATCTTTCATCCTTGAGGAGTTATGAATAGAACCCCTGCTCTAGAACCTTGTTGCATGAAAGAACCATCAAAGTACATCTTCCATGGAGACTCAGTTAGATGCATAATTGTTTCATCAGGGAACTTAATTCTCAAAGGTTCATCATCTTGAAGTGGTGAATCAGCTAATTGATCTGTGAGGACTTGTCCTTTAATAGCTCTCCTGTCCACATACTCAATGTCAAATTCTCTCAGAATGAGGACCCACTTTGTCAGACTTCCTGTTAATGCTGTTTTGATCAGGAGGTACTTCAAAGGATCTATTTTTGCAATGAGCCTTACCATATGTGATAGCATGTAATGTCTCAATTTTTTTTATGCAAAGACAAATGCTAAGCATGCTTTCTCAATAATGTTGTAATTGAGTTCATAGGCCACTAGTGTTCTACTAATGTAGTAGATTTCTTTTTCTTTCTTAGTTTCATCCTCTTGTGTGAGAAATACTCCTAGTGATGTGGCTGTAGCTAAAATATAAAGGAGTAATGGCTTTCCATGAATGGGTTCCATAATAATAGGAGTAGCCAGGTACTCTTTTAATTCTCTGAAGTTGGCTTCACAATGCTCATCCCATTTGAAGGTGACACCTTTGTGTAGTAATTTGGTAAAGGGTTGTGCTCTATCTGCAAGTTGTGACATGAACCTCCTGATTGAATGAAGTCTTCCTTGTAATGTCCTCATGTGACTAATATTGCATGGAGGAGTCATTTCTAGTATAGCTTTGACTTTTGTAGGGTCTACCTCAATTCCTTTTGCTGAAACAATGAACCCTAATAGCTTTCCTGATTGGACCCCAAAGGCACATTTCTTTGGATTGAGCCCGAGTTGAAATTTCTCCATATGATCCAGTATTTTTTTTAAGCCATCAACATGTGTATTTCTTTCTTTTTATTTAGCTAAGGTGTCATCCACATAATCCTCCATGTTTTTATGCATCATATCATGGAATATAGTCGTCATAGCTCTTTGATATGTAGCACTCCTATTCTTTAACCCAAATGCCATAATGTTCCTGCAAAAGGTGCCCTATGCACATGTAAATGTGGTCTTCTCTTGATCTTTAGGAGCAATTTTAATTTGGTTATAGCCTGAAAAACCATCCATTAATGAGTACAATTGGTAGCCTGCTGTTAGATCTATGATCATATCAATATTAGGTAGTGGAAAATCATCTTTAGGACATGCCTTTTTTAAGTCCCTAAAGTCTGTATAGATCCTGATAGATTTATTTGATTTAGATATGAGGACTAGATTTGAAATCCATCCTGCGTAAGCGATGACTCTGATGAATCTAGCTTTCAATAATTTCTCTAGCTCTATTTTTACTAGTAATGCAACATGAGGATGCATCTTTCTTAATTTTTGTTTCACGGGTTTGATCCCAGGAGCTATAGATAAATGATGCATTATCAATTTAGGATCCAACCCAGGCATATTCGTGTAAGACCAGGCAAAGTTGATCTTCTTCTCTTTTAGGAACTTAGTGAATTATACCTTTTCCTCTTCTGAAAAAGATTGTGCTAGGTGTAAAATTTGAGGAATTTCAGTTGTGCCCAAGTTAACTAGTTTTTTTGGCTCTATCAAAACTAAAGATCTTTCTTGAAAGTGTTAGGGAGGATATCAAGAATCCCATCCTTTGGCGTCTCTGAGAGGTTTTCACCATTAGATATGTCTTTTGTTTTTTACTATTTTAGAATCTGATACTGCCACAATGTGGTTTTCACCATCAGTTCTTTTCTTCTTTTTATTTTTCAATTTGTGACTGAGAAACTTGATATCTTCCTGTGACATATTCATGCTCCTTGCATTGGTGGAAGAGGGATAAGGTTCACAAGCATTTAGATAGCAATCTAAAGTGTAATCATTAGGAAATTTCATGATAGGAGTGAGATATGAATTTGTCCAATCAATTAGATCTGGGTTTATTAAAGACAAGGAGTCAGATTTTGGGAAGGACAACATCATGTTAGCATCAAGACTATCTTAGGTTAATCTCGTCGATGTTTAGATCAATAAGAGTTAGGTCATAATTAAAAGGGTCAATGTTAGTTATATATGGACCAAAATCTAGTGACTCATTAGTGGAACTTTCATCTTCATCTCTCCGTAGAAGGAGGCTCCTTGCTTGTCACCTCTGAATTTATTCTAGACCTAGGAGAACACCGGTCTCTTCATCAATGATTGGGGGAAGATATTCCTCCTCTGCTTCAGGAATATCAACATTGTCAGGAGTAGTATTAGAATGCTCATTGGGTGCCGATGGAGCCACAAACATGTGAATCACATCTATTTATATGTCTTCTGTGGTGACATATAGCTCATCCCACTCATAGTCATGAGATTCAATGACTTCGTCATCAGACCTGTTTAAGAATTCAACAATAGTTACCTGGTGTACCCTATTATCCACATGTATATCAAAGGGTGGTAAATAAAGGACATGTGAAACTGTGACCAACTGCCCCCAGTTATGATGTGAATCATGTTGTCAGGATGTGCTTTCAGTAGTTTCTGCTATCAATGGTACCTCTGGGTTGTCTTCTATTGTCTCTCCTACCTCTTGAATAGGAGCTTGTGTTAACAAAGGTATGCAAATGTTTTGTGGTGTTTCAAAGCTTGGCACATATCACTCTCCTTGATATTCAGGATTCTCCACACTAACACATAATAACCTCTCATGGGACCATTGTTCTAATTTTGTGTCTTCTGTTGCATCACTCCCTTTGTCAGAGATTGGACTATCTTTTCAAGCAAGTTTTTTAGATTCATTATTAAAACCTAGTCCTATTTTGTCTCTGGTATTTCTGAATTCCATGTGCATAGATTATATAAGTCCTCTTCCTATGTCACCTAAAGGTCCTTTTCCTTTGTATCCCATTTTTTTGAGGAGGTCGTATCCTTTACCATACTATTTTGGGGTCATTTCTACATGTTTTACCTCAGCTTCCTTTGGTTCTCCCTTGTAAAGCCAGGCCAAGACTTCCTATTCTTCTATGTTATCTAAAGAAGATGTGGATGCCTTAACCATTCCATTTGCCTTGTGAATTTCTGGTTCTTTAGATGTAGCAGATGTGAAAGATAAGGAAGGCTTTCCATAAGATCTGGGTGAGACTGGTAATTTTGTCAGTGATGGAGTCATGTCTATCTTGTATTCTCCCATACCTGTTTCTTCAAGATTTAAGGTTTTACCAAATATTTTCATCACCATGTCTTTGGTAGTCTCATGTATGATTTCTTTTGGAACCTCTTTGTTATGCGGGACCATACTACCTGCTTTAACATTATTGCACGTATAATTGGCATCGGCAAGAATTGTTACCTCCACTCCATTGTGTGGGAATTTGATACACTGGTGGTAAGTAGATGGTACAACTTGCATTTCATGGATCCAAGGTCTCCCTAATAGTATCTTGTAAGCCAAGGGTAGATCCATGACTTGATATATGACATTCCTTTCGATAGGTGCGATTCTGATGGGTAGAACAATAAGACCTTTAGAGGATCTTTCTTTCTCATCATAAGCTTTGATAGTGATTTTGCTTCTAGAACCAATGGTTTGTTCTCTCATTCCGAGAGACCCAGTTTCCTGATTAGATTAAGGGTAAAAATATTCAATCCTACGCCTCCATCTATCAATACATGTCGAACATGGGATTTATGAATTAGGACTTCAATATGAAGGGGTTGATTATGTGGATGTGTCAATGATTATCATCCTCTTCTGAAAAAGAGAGGTAATGTGGTGCTGAGATGTGATTAACCATAGCTTGGAATTTGTCTATATCAAGGTCCTTTGGTACATTTGTGGCATGTAGGGCCTGTTCAAGAATTTCCCTATGCACGGTAGATATTTTAAGAAACTCAAAAATGGAAATTTTAGCAGAGGTTTGTTGTAATTGATCCACCAGGTTATACTTTACTGTAGGAATAGTAACTATTTGTTTCATTGCTATCGGTTTGGGAATAGTGACAATAGGTACCTTGGAAGTTGTTGCTATCTTTGAGGTGGAAGTAGGTCCTTTGATCATGACTTGTGCGTGACTTCGAGTTACCGCATTCACTGTGGAAGATGCATTTTTAACACCTTTGATTGTGACTACATTAATTGATTCATTTTTAATATCTATCATGTTGATCACATTATCATTATTGTAGTAGGTATAGTTTACTTCATTACCTTTTCCTTTAGATGCTTCCCCTTTCTCATAATTAGGGAATGTCTTGTTAAATGTTGTGTGATCTTTGTTGGTAGTGTGCCCTTCCACTTTGATCTTTCCTCCTTCAATAAGGTCTTGGATAACATGTTTGAGTTTAAGAAAATTATTAGTCTTATGTCTTTTGTTCTTGTGAAAAACACAATATGAATTTTCATCCCATCAACTGGGTTTGACTTTTGGCTCCCATGGTTTGGAATCTGGGATTGTGAGAACTTTTTTGTCTAATAGTGTCTTTAAAATAGTCTCAAGAGGTTATCCTAAAGGAGTAAATGTTCATTGAGGTTTGGAAGTCCATGGACGACCTTTTCTATTCTCATTGTTTTCTTTAGCTAAGGAGGTTGTTACCTTGGCCTCTTTGCTTGCTTTCATGCTATTGGTTAGATTGAATACCTCAGGTTTAGGGTTAATATTAGATGCATCTACTACTCCATCATTGATAATGTTTTTGTTTTGATTCCACCATTTAGGATTGGAGTTGGAGTTGGTAGATTTTTTTTCACTTCGAAGAGTGATCTCCCCCTTTTTGACCATAACTTCTTCAATATGGATGGAATTCTTGATCACTTTGTCAAAGCTAGGAGAATCTTGCATTTGCAATGCGTATTTCAATTCAGGTATCAAGTTATTGACAAAGATTTCCATATTTTTGGATTTGGGAATAGCCCTTGAATATCTTTCAAAAAATTTCCTCCACCTTTGTAAAAAGTGTGTAAAGGACTCGCCAGTCTTTTGTTTAGTGTTGCATAGATCCATCATAGTCATATCATGTAGTATATTATAGGAGTAATGTTGGATAAATCATTGAATTAACTCCTCAAAGGTTTTTACCTTGGGTGTAAGTTTTGAGAACCACTCCATGGCGTTTCCCCCTAGGCTTACTGGAAATAGCCTCACGAGGTATGTAGGTTCATGCATGTATTCTATGCTGAGAGCAAAAAATTCTCTCACATGGTCGTGTGGGTTAGTCTCTCCCATATATTTGTCATATTTTAGTCTTTCCATGTTGGGAGGAAAAAAAACCATAGTAATACTCTTGTCAAAAGGAAATGGACAAATAGTGTCCAAAGAGTATTTTGTCTTGGGTTTTGCCTTCTCCTGTTTGAGATTTGCAAGTTTAGTTTGCATTAAGGTTAGTTGTTTAGAGAGAATAGAGATAGGAGTTGATACCTCCTTTTATTTTAATTGTTCAACATCATAATCCAGAGGTAATTTTACACCCGTGGATGCTAGATATAAAATTAATTCTCTTTATCTTCACCAATTATCTTCTCCAATGTCTTTTGAAATTTCGTACTCTGTTTGAGTTTATTGTATTCTTCTTCAGTGACATCTCCCTCACTGTCTGAGTCAAATATAGGATGTTCAAATTTTGGTTCTTCTTCCTCATCACTATCTTTGTGCTTTTGGTTTTTTCCATTGTCATATTCCTCGAAGGCTGTACCCCATTCGTGACTGGGTCTGTCCATTTTTAGAGAGTCTAAATCAAGCAGGGAACTGCGGGATGTCTCTCCTTGAAAGTGTAGCGATCTAAGAAGTACTTCTAATTCTTTAGATGTGTACTTGTTGTGTCTTGTGCTAACCATGAAGTTGTATCTCAACTTTGTCAAAGTTTTCTGATAGTGTCAGGTAGTGTCTCAAATTGTTCAGGTGAGCGTGTCTAGGTAGATGTGTCATTTGTGTTTTGATGGAAGTAAATGATTCTAGCGTCAAAGGGTTAGAATGCCCTGATAGTGAGCTAGGAATTAAGTTTTTTTTGAAAAGCGGATAGACCACATGTATTGAGACTGATTGCAAGAAACTGACAGGACATGCAAGGTAGACGTTTGAAAAAGTATTTTGACACATCAACAGGGAAACTGGAAAAGACAATAGGGACATACTAAAGGGAAAAAAGGGTACCCAAATACACTAAGGTTTTTTGAGAAACTAATCTGCAAGTGCCCACTATATTAGATGCGAGCTCCTAGATGTGAGCCAGGAAATACAAGATACGAGCCTCTGATGGACTAAAAGGCGATCTTTGACCCTAGATGCGATGAAGTGCTTACCAGATGTGATGCATGATACTAGATACAACTCAAGATACTAGATACAAGCCAGGAAATGTAGGATACAATTTTCTGATGTTTCTGTCAGACTTTGTCAGTTTTGTAAAATGCGTTCTGGAACTTTGTGAAGTTAGTTTGATTGCAGATTGCGTTATGAGGTGTTCCCAGGTGTGTAAAATACATGTACTCCAAGGATTGAATTTTATTGCTTGTTTTGAAAGAGTTTATCTTGTTAGTTATCTTTTAGACACACCAAGCATATTTTCATTGTTAGGGGGAACAAACACATCCTTATGCCCTATTTTCTAGGTAGAGGATGAAAATCCTTGCTCGTTGACTTAGGTACACACTCAAATGCTAATCAGAATACAACCATCACCAAGCACGCAAAGACTCCAGTCATGATGTTGTATTAGCCAACTCCAAACACAAGTGAGGGAACAATATGACGAGTGTCTTGGGGCAATTATTTTTTTCCTTGCACAAGGATTATCACCCTTTCGGGGATGAATCAGGTAGTTTTGTCTATGAAGTTCATTGTTTATGATGGGGCAATCCATTTGAAACCATCTCCCATAGAATTGCACAAGGAAAAATTGAGGCGTATAGCCCTATGAGTACTCAAATATGTGTAGTCTCGCAAGCAAGATTCAAGCGGCTCCGCTCTACACATACCCAAGCATGTTCAAGGAATGATGTCAGAATTCTAAGAACAAAACTAATTCTGTCTTTCGAGGATTTGGCCTACGAGGAAGCAATTATATATAGTGAGTTGGAAGGGTTGGCGTAAAACCTGTCCTCACTTAGGTCATTCCTAGGAGATTTTTTCCTCAACCAGAAGGCCCTCTATTGTTTAATAAGCATACAAAGGATTGACAAGCGTAAGATTTCTAGATTTCTGATTCTTCGAAAGAAGAAGAACATACTCTCCTAGTCCATGTTGTTTTCTCCTAAAACACTTCAATCAAAGGTTCATTCCCTCAAGCTATTTGAGCCTAATTTAGATATTCCTAACTTATGTAAACATAGTACATGGAAGAAAAGTTTGATTGTTCAGTTGACCACAGTTCTTAGTGCTTTGCTTGTTCAATTACAAATCCCAAATTAGACGATGAAGTTCATTTATCCCACAAAAGGTAGGTGACTTGTGTTTGTTCAATTTATTTTCCAAAGAAAATTATATGGTGAAGCTTGTTCAATTAATCCCACAAAGTGTAGTTGTTTTCCTTGTTCAATTACTTTGCCAAAATAAATTAAATGATGAGTTTGCTTTGTCTTGTTTAGTTACTCCATTTTCTCTTCAAGTTTTAAATCAATGTTTGATTTTATGATTTTCCTCTAAAGGAAAAGAGCATACTTATCTAATTGATTTAACAAATAAGAAGAAAACGTGTTCTTAGTTTTGAAAGACAAAAACAAAATGCAGGTCAAGATAAGGGGATGGTAACTTGAAAAACCATAAGTTAGTATTCTTTTTTTCGCTCTTTTAGCTCTGATAACAATATGCAAACACTAGTTAGGCTATTCAAAAAGATTAAAACTAACTGATCAAAATGTTAGAGGTTAGGTAATGAAGTATGCAAGATTTTTAACCAGATGTAATCCTAGAAATACAGTATATGATGCAGTTTACTAGATGCGAGATTCTGCTACTAGATATGATAGAATGCTGACTAGATGCGATCCTGTACTGGAAACGACCCAAGAAATACTAGATGCAAGCCTAGATTTCTGCGATGCGAGGGCGTATTCCAGATACGAGCCTTTGAGACAAAAAATGAGTCTCTACCTAAAATCTGGGAAGAAAAATTAACAAAAAACAAGTTTGAAATGAGGCAGAATCTAAAATCGTGCCCCACGGTGAGTGCCAAAAATGTGTGTTAAATAGTGCACCTGTTACCTGCGACACAACACTTCAATAGATCATTGCGTTAGGGAAAATAGGGTTAGTAAAGCATGTAAATCCACTAAAATCAATCTATTGCTTTCTAACTAGGAGTGTTAAAAATAACATAATAGCCCTCATATTATGCCTTTTTCAATGACATATACAACCTAGCATGAAAGATTCAATTATAACTAAGAAAGATATCCAATAAACATGCATTCTAGCTCTAAAAATTAAGATTGCAACAATGGATAAACATGGAAGCTAAAATGCAATATGAATCTATGTTAATCCTAACAGCATAACAATGCTTTCAATTCTAAAATTAAGGGCCATTTGAGCTCAAAAAATCATTCTATTTATAGAAGAAATGAGGAGAGAGAGAGGGGACAAGGTTCATTAATGGAGGTGTAAAAACCATTAATGAGGTGTA
>MU223774.1:0-13363 GCA_018584345.1 Thuja plicata | reverse complement strand
AAGTGGACTTAGAGGGAGTCAAGCTTGAGAAAGTTGACTTTCTCAAGTGGGTTGAGTTCCTAATCACAAATTTAGGAATGTGACAACATTAGGAAGTGGGTTAGGATAGGATTAAGATTAGGATTAGGCTTAGCATGGGGGGAATAGGTTTGGATGGGTTTGAACTCAGGGTTAAGGTGGTTGAGATAGGTTAGGTTAGGGTTAAGGGAAATATTAATGAAATGAAATATATTTAATATATTCACTCAAAAATAGGGAAATCAATTATTTAAGCTTTTTATTGCTTTAGATAATTAATTAGGACTATAGCCAATTAATTAGATTAATTTAGGCTAGGGGATAGGCTTTTCAAGTGATTAGATATGATAGGGATTTATTTAATTCCTTTTAAATTAATTACTTTAGCTAGGTATTGATTTGATTGGCTAAGTGATTAATACAATTGAGTGATTAAATCACTTAGGAGATTAAATATGATTTGAAAGAATTATGCGAGCCGATTGAAGAGTTGTATGGACATAATTGGGGGTATGATCACACTTAGGGACAATAGGGTCTATGGTCTGAGAAGACCAAATTAGGGTGGTTACAGTAGCAATGTCGAAGATATGTTTGAAACAAAAGATAAACTATATATGCATTCTCCAAGCATGGTAATTAGAATTATTTAACTTAATTTATGGAATAAGACTCGACATGATTTTAACCAAGAAGTAAAAAATAAGAAATAAAAATGTTAAGATTATACAAGACCACCTCATAAATAATAATAAGCAACCTTCAAATAATCCTAAAATGAAATTTAACTTAATGCCAACGCAAGTTAAAGTGAATAAATAATGATGTAATTTTTTTTTCAATTTTTGTTAAAGTTTTAATTTAAACTCTTAAAATTTTTTTTATTAAAATAAATTAAAAAATAAGGTAAAACGTATGAGAACTAGAGGAAATGGATTGATTTAAACTATTTGAAAAGAAATAACAATATAAGATAAATTATTTTGATTTATAATTTAAATAAATATTGTATTAAAATAATTAAAACTATTAACAAAAGAATAATAGTAATAAATGTATTAAAGTATTTAAACAAAAGATTAAACGCTTTGAAAGAGTCAAAGGAATAATTAAATGGAGGGTAAACAAAGATAAGTGTGGCAGAGTTGTAAGAGCTCATAAATAATGATACTGGAGCTTGTGTATGTAAGTTACAAATGTTCAGAAAACTTCAATATTTTAAATGATTGAAAATTTTGTTCAAGTCAGAGATAAACACATTTTCTGCACAAACCCAATGGCTAACCGGCCACACAAGGAGAGGGAAAATGGTTGATTTAAAAAAAACAGGAAAATCTATGGAGGGGGAAAGGAGTAGTAGACCGAAAGCAATAAGGAGGAAAACAAATGAAGGGAGTAATGGAATGAATACCTAGACCATAACAGTGTTGAAATACAGACCTACATAGAACTAAACAGAGGTTGCACTGGGAAATATTAAGCTGTGAACAATAAAGAAGATGCCAAAAAAAGATGAGATTTGTGGAGACTGAAATGGAATGGGATCCTATGTGATTGGAAGAAAGTAATCAGTGCTAGGACAGAAACAATATCTTTGCTAAAAAATAATAACTGATTGGAGTGCTAGGAGAAACCAAATCTTATGGAAGGGAAGTTACATTGGGAGAGGAAAGAGAATGGTTACGAGTGACAAGAGAGACCAAGAAAAAGAAAGCTTAAAGTTCAAACCAAGTTGAAATGTGTTGTGAAGGTTTGGATAGGTAAAAAAATGATTCGCAGAGATTAAAACTTATTATGAAAAGCATATAAAGGTTGAGAATGATACAGACAGGTTGAAGACCCAAGTTGAATGTTGCTGCAAGGTGGAATTAAAGTTGAAATGAAGACAAAAGATAGTTATTGTAAATAAAGAAAACAAAGATACTAAGCACATAGAAGATGATAGATTTCAATAACAAAGAACATAGAGATGAAACAAGGTCCGATCCTCATGAAATTGTAAAAGAGATGCAATATGCACTAAAAAAGAAATAACAGAGATATAGTTTATAATAAAAAATAGAGATTTAGACAACATCTGATTAATATAAGCCTGTAAATCAAAAATAATATTCACCCACAGTTGAAATATGAAATATAGATGTTTAGAAAAACTGTAATAAAATGTGAGACAAGAAAAAAATTTATTATAATGTAAATCCTCCAAGAAACAAAACTACATAGGACAAGTTATTAAAAAACTAATTAGATTAAAAACCTGCACAAAATGTGAGAGAATAAATATGTTAAACCTTGCGGTTGCCCGACAAAGGTTAAAATGATTGCATATTGAAATGGGTTTGGCTGTAAACCAGCCAAAAAAAATTAAAATTAAAATACAACTCTCTGGCGGTAAGCCGACCAAAGAGGGTTAGAGTAAACAATAATGCAAAATATACAATACAAGAGTAAGAAAATGAAGATCAAGCTTCTCTCTCAAACAAGAGTCTTCAAAGGTGTGCTCCAAAGAATGGAAACCTTCAAAAGTACACTAAAATAAGGATTAGAAACCCAAGCTCTGATACCATGAAATGAAAATAACAAGAGCAAGGATATTAAAATAATCCAAGAGAGATATATAAAGAAGAAATTGCTACCATGAGAAAAAATGAACTAGGAGCAAGCACCGAAAAGTAAATACAAGGAGACAAGAATATTTTCTAAGGGAAAAAGAAAAGAAAAAACCCTTGTGATATTATGAATATGGAAAAGCCAGAGAGAGAGAGAGAGAGAGAGAGAGAGAGAGAGAGAGTAGCTCATTTACAATAACTCATGGGGTATAAATGAGAGAGAGGAGCATCTCTTTTATAGAGATGAGAAGAGGAGTTACCAAGTAACTCACCAATATATGAATGCCAACATCCATAATAAGTGTGTGCAAAGTGTCAAGATCCTCTTAAGGAGGATAAACTATTTTATTTATTAAAGGAATTACAAAATATGACATGTCCTCCCACTTGGACTAGAGGACAAAATACATGTGGGGATTCCATAGGAATCTCCTAATTAAATAAATAAATACAAGAAAAGATTAAATATTCTAACACCAATACCTATCACAACACAAAAAACTTCAACCATAATTCACAAATTCATCCTTCTTTTATAACAAGCTATTCAAGTTGGCCTTTGCACTAAAATGTTTTACCAACCGACACAAAATCAAATCTGATCATGCCAAAATGCATTGGTCAACTCAATAAAGTCAAAAAAAAATTAAGTGGGTCAAAACCAATCATTTACAAACATTAAATAGATTGAGGAACCGATCTAACAAAACTTGTTATGTCTATCTCTTGTTCTTCCTGCTGATGTCACTTGAAACCTCAATAACTTGCACATATTTTCAAGCTAATTGATGTGATCATAGATATATATTGCAACACCTCTGTAGATAAAAAAAATGTATGATCACACATCCGGTCACATGTATCTCACATACTATCATCTTCCTGGTTGACTGAACACCTAGTCACTATTGGAAAGTTACAATGTAAACAATTGTTGTTTTGTCATAGATGTCAAACCTTAACTGGTGAGACTATTGATATCTATTTGAGTACCATATCTATTGATTTTTGAAGAAAATTAGAAGGCAAGGATAACAAGAAGACTGAGTGAAATGGTTGAGTTATGGAAAATCACAAGGGTACTTGATCAGTTGGCACATTAGCAAAGTAATGTGTTGTTTATCTATTACACTAAGTCAAGATGTCAGTTTACTGGGAACAATATATACCGAGAAAATTTTGTGTCGACTGAGAACCAGTGTATGCCGACCATAATTTCTAAGTGTCAACTGAGCGTCAGTAAATTGCCAAGGAAAACAGTGATGACCGAGTGGAAGAACACAATGTTGGCTGAGTAGCAGTATTTTGGTATTTGTTGAGATTTGAGATCTCTGGCCGACATAATTGAATTTATTGGGATATGTAAAGTTAATTGAGGATAAGAATGATTTTTCCATACTATTTAAATACACGGTAACCATATATAATGCATGGATCCAAGATTTAATTAGTGATTTCTTTGGAGAACTAAATTAAATGTAAAGATGGAAAGATTTGTTGGGTCTGACCTAACCTAAGATCTACGATCTTGATTAAGCGGAAAAGATTTATTTTACCTAGATGAAGAGGTATAAGATATCCTCAAGGGGCTATTCAAGATATAGAGAAATGAGAAAAGTGTATGCAAGAGGATTGCATGGTTAATTTACTGATTGGCATGATCTAGCAGAGAAGACTAAGCAGAGAAGCAGAGAGTTGCGAAAGTGATTTCTTGACAGATTTCCAAGAAAATATGAAGATTAAAATGAGAATGGAGGCCACTCAGTGAATTAGCATAAGATTTGAATTGGATCTAGATTTTCAAAGTAAGTTGTATGTATCAGATCACACTTGTTGATTAATTTCTAACCATTGTATTAGCCAAAATCCTTTAACTAGGTTGACCTAACAGTCATTGTATAAATCCTTTGAGCAAGGTGACATTCAGGTGGAATGTTCTAAGACTTCTAACAAGGCCACTTCTGACAGGGTGATTAAATCCCTTAACCAGGTCACATTTAGCAATGTGTTTTGTAACCTTTAACAGGGTTGGCTCCTAGCAGAGCTCACTTCAGAAAAGTGAAAACTTGGTAGCATGTTACTGATGGTTTTTCCCAATTTGGGTTTCCATGTTAAATACTGGTGTCAACTTGTGTGAATGTTTATATTGTGTTTTACTATTAAGTTTCTACAAGATGATTACATTTGAACAGTAAACTGCATATTTATGTTGTTGACCTATGCCATTGCTGCCGAGCAGATCTAAGTTGTTTAAAGTGCTATAAAGTTTCAATTGGTACATCTAGACTTGAGGATAACTGATTCAACCCCCCTCTCAGTTATTCAAATACATTCTAACAATTGGTATCAGAGGTTTGGTCTCTTGAAAATAGTTTGAAGGTACTTAGAGAAAAAGATCAAGATGTTGCTAAGCACTATATTGAACATGATTATGTAGTCCCCACAACACCTCTCACCGCTGAATAGTTAAGAGAAAAGCAGGAACACAATCAAGAAATGTTGGAGATCACATCATCCCTGAGCTATCCTGAATTTGAAGACATAAAGAACTGTACAAATGCAAAGAAAATGTGGGATACCCTAACAACCATCTATGGAGGAGATACAAATGTGCTGAGAGCCAAATCTGAAAGTTTAAGAGGTAAGTTTGATGAAATGAAAATGCAAGAAGGAGAAAATATAGTTTAATATTGTAGTAGGATAAAGGAAGTTGTGAATGCTATTAGAGGAGCTAATGGAACCATTGATGATAACACCATTATGAGAAAGGTATTGAGGATTCTTCTTCTTGTATATGATATTAGAGTCTCTACAATTCAAGAGCTAAGATGTACTCCTAATAACAATTTTACTTTAGAAGGTTTGGAAGGAAGACTTACTGCATTCGAGATGTCAAATTTTGATAACTACACTCCACAAACTATTGATTCTGCATTCAGATCCTAGTTGGTCCTTAAAAAATCAAAGAAAGGAAAGAAATGTGTAAACAGTGACATCGACACTACAGATGATGATCTGGAAGAACTTGAGGCACTTATGGCAAGAAGACTATCTAGAGGAAAAGGAAAATTCAAAGGTAAACTTCCTATCATTTGTTTTTCATGTAACAAATTTGGTCATATTGCTGGTAGATGTCCTGATAAGAATGACAAAGATGAAAGAAGAGACAACAAGTACAAAGACAAAAAGTATGACCGAGACTTCATAAAGTATAAGGATTAAAAAGACAAAGGTAAGAAATCTTTCTATATAGCTGAAGAAGCTTCTAAAAGTGGATCTAATAATTTTGATGAAAATGATATAGAAGTTGTGTATGTTGTTATGAAAGATGATTCTGATGATGATAAGAAAACTGCATTAATTTCTTACATGAGCAAAGGTGACCATTGGATTATTGATAGTGGTTGTTCACATCACATGACTAGTGATAAAGATAAATTTGAAACTTTAGACCAGTGCAATGGCGGTTATGTTAAATTTGGCAATGATGCACCATGTATTCTTAAATGGAAAGGATCAATTAACTTGAATAACAGGATTAGATGTGACAATGTATACTGGGTTGATGATCTTAACTATAATTTATTGAGTGTTGCACAACTGAATACTTCTGGTTACAGAGTTGAGTTCCATCAAAAGAAGGAAAAGATCTATGATGCCACTGGAGAACTAGTTGGAAGTGGAGAGAAAACAAAAGGTAACTTATTCTATCTGGACTTAGCTGATGAGACATGCTTGTTTGTACAATATAATGATGTTTGGTTATGGCATAAAAGGTTGTGTCATGTAAACTTTGATAACTTGGTATGCATAAGAAAATTAAAAAAGGTTAGAGGGCTGCCTAAGTTAAAGAAAACTGAAAATACAATGTGTAAGCAATGTCAATTGGAAAAAATGACTAAATCTAGTTTCAAGAGCAAGACTCATACTTTTGATTAAATTCTAGAATTGGTTCGTATTGACCTTTGTGGTCCCATTGGTGAGAAAAGTTACTGTGGAGATAGATATTTCATTCTATTTGTTGATGATTACTCTAGAATGATGACTGTTATGTTTCTTAAAGAAAAATCTGATGCATTTCAGTTATTTAAGTGGTACTTGGAAAAAGTTGAAAAGGAGACAGGTAAAAGTATGAAATGTTTAAGATCTAACAGAGGAGGTGAGTTTATTTCTAATTAGTTTAACATATTCTTCAATGAACGAGGTATAAAAAGATAGATGTCTGCACCTAGGACACCACCACAGAATGGTATTGCTGAAAGAAGAAATAGATCTATCATGGACTGTGCCAGAACACTAATGATGGAGAAAAATGCTACGAAGAAATATTAGAGAGAAGCTATGAGTACAACAGTCTATAACCTGAACAAAGTACAAGTCAAGAAAGGTACTAATGCTACACCTTATGAGCTATGGTATGGATATGCACCTAATGTAAGATATTTCAAAGTTTTTGGAAGTAAATGTTTCATACTAAAGGATAACATAAATGAAAAACTTGATGCTAAAGGTGAGGAAGGCATATTTCTTGGTTATTCAACTAAAAGAAAAGCATATAAGTGTTTGAATTCTAACACTAACAAGATTGTGGAAAGTGCAAATGTTAGAATTGATGAATATGTAGAAAGAAATGAAGTAGAAAGCACACAAGAACCTGAAAGTTACAAATCATTTGTCTATCTGGATGAGGAAGATTCTAATGTATTACATGAACTTGAGAATGAGGTTGTCGAGCAACAACTAGCACCTGCCGAGTCACAAAATGAGGTTGTCAAACAATAGGAGGTAATTTCTAAGCTATCTGATGGAGATGCCGAGACACATAATCAACCTGAATTGAACAATAATAATGAATCTGAAGCAAAGCAAGAACCTACTCTAGAAAATTATGTGAGGAGGAACCACAAACCTGATCAAATCATAGGATCAAATGATTTTGTAGTTATGACAAGAAGTAAGTTGAGAGATGGTACATGCTTGTTATGTGATTTTGAGCCTAAAATAGTAAAAGATGCCTTAGAAAATGAAGACTGGATACAAGCCATGAATGAAGATATTGAACAGATTGGAAAGAACAATACTTGGACACTTGTACCTAGTCTGAATGATAAAAATGTAATTGGTACTAAGTGGGTATTAAAAAATGAGCTGAATAAAAATGGAGAAGTAACAAGGAATAAATCTAGACTGGTATGCAAGGGTTATGCACAAGAAGAAGGAATTGATTATGGAGAAACATTCACCCCAGTTGCAAGATTGGAAGGAGTCAGAACCTTACTTGCATATGCAACCTACAAAGGTTTTAAAGTCTATCAGATGGATGTAAAGTCAGCATTTCTAAATGGAATATTAGAAGAAGTGTACATTGAAAAAGATGATGGATTTGTTGACCCAAGCAATAGGAACATGGTTTTTAGATTACACAAGGAACTTTATGGACTAAAGAAAGAACCAAGAGCATGGTATGAGAGATTGCACAATTATCTGATGAAGATTGTATTTGCAAGAACCAATGAAAACACCAATCTGTATTTGAAGACAAAACAAAATAAAGGCACTTTATTAGCTGAAATTTGTGTTGATGACATTATATTTGGTGGACAAGATGTGTTATGCCAAACATTTGCAAAAGAGATGCAAACTAAATTTGAGATGTCTATGTTTGGTGAGATCAAATTCTTTGTTGGCCTACAAATATATCAAATGAAGAATGGTATCTACATTACTCAATCAAAATATGTCAAGGAGATGCTAAATTTTTTTGGAATGGAAGAATCAAAACCAATGAGTGCACCCATGACCACTGGACATAAGTTAACAAAAAATGATGATACAAAAGAAGTAAATCAAACCCTTTATAGGTCAATGATTGGAAAGATGCAATATGTTGTGCACAACAGCCCTGATATTGCTCTAGCTATTGGAATTGTTGCAAGATTTTTTGCCAATTCCAAGGAAACTCATATGATGACAGTAAAAAGAATTCTAAGATATTTGAAAGGAACAAATGAATATGGTCTGTATTACAAAAAGAATGATAATTTTGAGCTTAGAGTTTACACTAAATCTGATTGGGATGGAAATGTGGATGATAGGAAAAGTACCATAGGTGGCACATTTCTTTTGGGAAAGAGATTGGTTTCATGGATATTCAAGAAACAAAATTGCACCTCACAATCTATAGTTGAAGCTGAGTATGTGGCAGAAATAGTTAACTGCTCTAATATTGTGTGGTTGAAGATACCACTGAAAGGTATGAAAGAAGAAATCACATAACTAGTTGTTATATATTGTGATAACATGAGTGCCATTAATATTTCTAAGAACCCTGTGAGGCACTCTAAGACAAAGAATATAGCTATCAAGTATCATTACTTAAGGGAGCTAGTTCAACACAAGGAAGTGAGACTGGAATATGTGCATACTAAGGAACAGTTAGCAGACATATTTACAAAATCACTACCCAAGGATGCTCACGAGTATCTGCGAGGTAAATTAGGGGTGATTCTTCTAACTGAGGCTAAATAGTTCAGAATGGAACTATTGCATCAAATGTTATATTTAGAATATTTGATACATTGATGCATAGGCAGTCACACTTTAGGATGCTGCCCAAAGTTGTGAAAGACAGACAAGGATAGAAAAGAGGACCAGTCATAAGCAATATGAGAGGAACAACATGATACTGAGTTAGAACAAAATAATCTACATGATGAAGATGTCAACATCTTTGGAATTGTTTTCAAAGAGGGAGAGTTTACTGAAAGAGGGAGAGTTTACTATACTTTGAAAAACAAAAGGAGAGTTTACTGAAGATTTCAGTGTGATCATAGACATAGAGGGAGAAATTTTTTACAGGATGAGAATCAAAATGAAGCTAAAGAAATTAATGAAGATTTTTTCATATTGAGGAACACAGGCAAACTTTTTGGATTGTATGGTAACTATGTTTGTAAAATTATTGTTTTAATGTTTAGTGTTTTCCATAAATACCAAAGAGGGAGATTGTTGGAAAGTTACAATGTAAACAATTTTTGTTTTGTCATTGATGTCAAACCTTAACTGGTGAGACTATTGCTATCTGTTTGAGTACCATATCTATTAATTGTTGAAGAAGATTAGAAGGCAATGATAAAAAGAAGACTGAGTGAAATGGTTGAGCTATGGGAAACCACAAGGGTACTTGATTAGTTGGCACATTGGCAAAGTGATGTGTTGTTTATCTATTACACTAAGTCAAGATGTCAGTTTACTGAGAACAGTATATACTGAGAAAACTTTGTGTCGACCAAGCACCAGTGTATGCCAAGCATAATTTCTAAGTGTCAATTGAGCATCAGTAAATTTCCAATGAAAATAGTGATGATCGAGTGGAAGAACACAGTGTTGGCCAAGTAGCAATATTTTGGTAATTATTGAGATTTGAGATCTCTAGCCGACATAATTGAATTTATTGGGATATGTAAATTTAATTGAGGATAAGCACGATTGGTCCATACTATTTAAATGCACGGGTAACCGTAATTAATGCATGGATCCAAGATCTAATTAGTGATTTCTTTGGAGAAGTAAATTAAATGTAAAGATGGAAGGATCCGTTGGATCTGACCTAACCTAAGATCTACGATCTTGATTAAGCAACAAAGATTTATTTTACCTAGATGAAGAGGTATAAGATATCCTCAAGGGGCTATTCAAGATATAGAGAACTGAGAAAAGTGTATGCAGGAGGATTGCATGGTTAATTGACTGATTGGCATGATTTAGCAGAGAAGGCTGAGCAGAGAAGCAGAGAGTTGTGAAAGTGATTGCTTGAAAAATTTCCAAGAAGATCTAAATATTGAAATGAGAATGGAGGCCACTCATTAAATTAGCATAAGAGCTGAATTTGATCTGTATTTGCAAAGTAAGTTGTATGTATCAGATCACACCTGCTGATTACTTTCTAACCATTGTATCAGTCAAAATCCTTTAACCAGGTTGACCTAATAGTCATTGTATAAACCCTTTGAGAAAGGTGACATTCAGATGGAATGTTCTAAGACCTCTAACAAGGTCACTCCTGACAGGGTGATTAAATCCTTTAACCATGTCACATTTAGCAATGTGTTTTGTAACCTTTAACAGGGTTGGCTCCTAACAGAGCTCACTTTAGAAAAGTGAAAACTTGGTAGCATGTTACTGGTGGTTTTTCCCAATTTGGGTTTCCACGTTAAATACTGGTGTCAACTTGTGTGAATGTTTATGTTGTGTTTTACTGTCAAATTTCTACAAGCTGATTACATTTGAATAGTAAACTGCATATTTATGTTGTTGACTTATGTTATTTCTGCCGAGCATATCTGAGTTGTTTAAAGTGCTATAAATTTTCAATTGGTACATCTAGACCTGAGGATAACTGATTCACCCCCCTCTCAGTTATTCAAATACATTCTAACAGTCACTTCTTTAATTATATCTTCAACATCATCAGTAAAATTGATCTCTTGCCTCCAATACATCATGTTTTCAGCGATGAAAACACCACAATTCATTATCATGAACAAAACTTAGATCATCATCACTATATGCCAAAAATCTCCCCTTTTGGCATTGATTGCAATAATTAGAAAAACAAATAAGAAATTCTCCTAAATGAAAAATACATTATATTGTATTGCAACAAATTTATTCCTAATAGCTTAAAATCTCCCCCTAGGAATTACAGTCATGTATACTACTCCCTTTAACTATTACGTGTACATTTTTCATGAACTTATCCACATTTTAGCTTAATTACATCATTACATTCACTCCCCCTTTGACAAAAATGACAAAGGTATGCCAAAAAGTGTGAAAATTTTATTTAGATAAGAGTAGTAACACCTAGTTACATTCTACTAAAGACATCATTGAAATTCACCTTCAAAATTTGTAGATCACTGTCCCAATTTTTCAGTAGAATCTCCATAGACACAATTTGACCACTGAGCAAAAATTCTAATTCCTCAAGTCCATATATTGTGTACACATCAAAAAATGCCAAAGTCTTCTCAGCTTCCTTTACACCTTGTTGCAAAATATCCATCTCGGGGATCAACAAACTTTCTAATTCCATAAAGTTTGTGATTCTCCTATCTACCTCATCCTTGTTGGACTTCAAATTATTGTTTATGTTTCTAACCTTGAAAATAGATGTATTAGTTGATTCATGTATATGATCAAATTTGGCATCAAGTAATCTAAGATCCTGCCGAGCTTCACACTTTTCCCTTTCTAAATCATTCAAAAATTGAGAGAAATTAGATATAGACTTTAGAATTGTAGCACCTTTAGTCAATGCATCCTTCAACTGGCTAACAACCAATGTAAGAGTTTTGTTGTTGATAACAATTGACACTACCAATTTCTCTGACATGTTCTTCTTATACACTTTCTCCAACCTCAAAACTACTGCATCTTAAAAAAAATTCATCCCATCTCCAGTTGCAACGAACAAATGATATACCTACTGTATAGGTGTAGCTTTATCATCATACTCAACATTACTTAATAGTTCTGAAAACAAATCTCTGGCAGTGAGTATTACCTGGGCTTCTTGTTGCATCCTTTTCTATTTTTCCTTTGACTTGATTGTCACATCAAAGTCCATCATCTCTTTGGGGCTCATGGTGCTCAAATCAATCTATCCCTTAATTGATAGATCATCATCAATATTCATTTTGGATTATGTGGGAGTAGTTTCCTTGCCTTCACTTTGTTCCTTTTTAGTAGTTTCCTTCACATTGAATTGTTTTCCTTGAGTAGCACTATCTGTTACTTCCTTGTCCTTCTCTTTCTCTTGTTTGTTATCATTAGTAGAACCTGTCTCTTGAGTGTCATCAATCATAGCCTAACTGGTACCCATGCTTACTGGTTCTTGTTTCTTTTGTGTCTCAGGTTCTTTCTGATGTTCTTGTGTGTCCATTTTCTCATCCTGTACCTCCATGGAAAGGATGTCTCATGTATTGTCCATTCCATCTCTGAGTTCAACAAGTGTGACATGTAAACCTTCAATCTTGAAACCTTCATCTATTTGAATTACCATTAGGTCATCCTTATTATCTTTTTCTGATTCCTCTTGAACATTCATGGAAGTTCCTTCATCTTTATCTTTTTCTAGACCCAAATATTTTGTCAAAATTTCCTATGCCATCCTTTACTGATTGTGTCTCCCCAATCACCAGTTATGTATCCCTAGTTCTTGTTTTGAGTAGAGGTATCACCCACTAATAGATTTGACCCTAAATTGTGACCAAACATTTCGACCAACTTGCAAAATGGTTTTGTTTGGTCGCAATATAAAAGTTAACTTTTCTTTTTTTTACTTTTATGCCCGTGTTGGTCGCAATTGCGACCAACACGTGCATAAAGGTAAAAAAAAATGAAATGTAACTTCATTTTATAACATTTTTATAGCAGACGGATAATGCAGAGTAACTGAGGGCAAAGTCTTATAGGGCTATTTCTGGTTGAATGCAATGATGATTTTCCCTTTTAAGAATTTTAACTTTCTTCGATTCCTCTTATTTTACATTTCTCCCTGCATTGTTTTTCTATCTTATTTTCTTCAATTCCGCTTCTCTTACCATGCTCCATGCATTCTTTATGACATGTTACTTCTGCAGGCCGTGCCCTAACCGATCTATTAGCAGTGGATAAAAGGATTTTCAGAGAACGACCAATTATCTATTTCTCATATATAGCCTTATATCAGT
>MU223773.1:1434651-1446895 GCA_018584345.1 Thuja plicata | reverse complement strand
TGTTGAAAAAGAAGATTGCTACCCAACCAATTTTGGTTTTACCAAGCTTTGAGAAGCTATTTAAAGTGGAATGTGATGCCAAAAATGTAGCCATTGGTGTTGTCTTGAGTCAAGAGGGAAGACCAGTGGCCTTCCACTCTAAGAGACTAAGTGAAACTAAGAAGAAATATTCTTCTTATGACCTAGAGATGTATGCTCTGGTCCAAGCACTGATAAAGTGGATGCATTATTTGCTTCCAAAAGAGTTCATAGTCTATTCAGACAATTAAGCATTAAGTTTCTTGAACTCTCAAGATAAACTCAGTCACAAGCATATGAAGTCAGTTGAGCACCTACAATCCTAAACCTTCAACATCAAACACAAGAAGGGGTTGCAGAATAAGGTAGCATATGCCTTAAGTAGAAGAACCTTGACCATTCAAGAGATTCAACTATAGAGCATGGGGATAGACAACATCAAAGACCTATATTGTGAAGATGAGGACTTTGCAGACATTTACAAGGTATGCCAAGAGTATAAAAATCACTTTCATAGTCAATTCTCTTAGTATACTTTACATAGTGGTCTATTGTGTAAAGGGAGTAAATTGTGTGTCCCTAGGGGGTCTATTAGGGAGAATCTAATCCAGGAGAAACACAATGGTGCACTTAATGGCCATTTTGGTGTTAATAAAACTCAAGAATTAGTTCAAAGATTTTACTTTTGGCCCAAGATGAATTTGGATGTTAAGAGATATGTAGAAGGTTGTGTTATCTGTCAAAAGGCAAAAGGTACATCTACTAATGCAGGCCTATACCAGCCTTTACCCATTCCAACCAAACCATGGGAATATCTGAGCATGAATTTTGTAGTGGGATTGCCCAAGATAAAATAGGGAATGGATGGCATTTATGTTATTGTGGACAGATTTAGCAAGATGGCACACTTTGTACCCTGCAAGACAACAAATGATGCCAGTCAGATAGCTTCCCTATTCTTTAACAAGGTAGTCAAAATACATGGTTTTCCACTGAGTATAGTGTTTGATAGAGACAAAGTTTATGAGTCATTTTTGGAAGACTCTCTGGAAGAAGTTGGGAACCAACTTGTCTTTTGGATTTGCATACCATCCTCAGTCTGATGGCCAAACAAAGGTAGTTAATAGGAGTCTTGGAAATCTCCTAAGGTGTCTAAGGAGTATGGTCAAACTTGGGACCAACTCATTGGGCAAGCAGAATATGCCTACAATGACACAGTGAATAGGACTACTGGTAAGAGTCCTTTTGAAATAGTTTATGGCCTTCATCCAAGAGGCATATATGAGCTTAGAGATCTAAAGGGTGGAGCCAAAGGAAGTGGCTATGTTGATGACGTTGCACATTCTATGCAAGAAATCCATGAGACAGCTAGGAAGACACTCATTTAAAATACATAGAAGCTTAAGAGTAAAGTGGATGAGAGGAAAAGAGATGTCCAATTCAAAGTTGAGGATCTAGTGATGGTTCACCTCAAAAAGGAAAGATTACAAAAAGGAACACCACATAAGATTCAAATGAGAAGAATTGGCCAATGTGTCATACTAGCCAAATATGGAGAAATGTCTACAAGGTGGAACTTCCAAATGAGATGGGTCCATCTCCGGTGTTTAATGTTGCATACCTAGTTTTATACAAAGGCCCAATCCCAGATACAAATTATAGATTGACTGAATTCATATAGGAGGTGGAGGAACTCAACTTGCCATCTACACCAATCAAGAAGGCAGAACACATACTAGATTTTAGAGTCTACAAGAAGACAAGGAAGAAGGAATACCAAGAATACTTAGTGAAGTGGCATGGACAGGAAGATGTAGATGTAGTTTGGATAAAGGAAACAGAGTTCAAAAAGTTGGGCATTGACCTCAACTTACTCAACCCAAGGGTTGGTTGAAGTCTTTTCATTTGGGGAGGATGGTGTAGGAGCACCTAGGCTATCCTCAAAGCCCTAGTTATTTTTAGCTTGTAACTGACTCTAGCCAAGTCAGTATGTTTTTTCTTAGACCTTAGAAGGTCTTGTTGTTGTGTGTGACTAGGTGAATTAGTGGTTAGTGCTAATTTAATTCTAGTTTGTTTAGTTTTCTTTTAAGTGGTTAGTCCTTACAATAGGCCTAAATTTGGGAAATGGGGTCTAAATGTGTCCTAGACCTATGTAAGGTGAGAAAGATTCTTAAAGAGGCTTTAATGATTTTATTTCATCGAGTTGTATGGGTTAGATTCCCTAAAAGATAGTTTGCATCATAAATGCAAAAGATGCAAATATTGCATGCAACTCAACAACTTTGGATTCCCCTCATTCTAGGAGTGGGAAATCAATGCTAGTGGCCTAAAATGGTGGAGGAAGCATATTATGATACTCCATGGCTCATTTTACTGAGGTAGAATTATTGTAAGCAAGTTTTTGAAAGTGAATAGAGAAAGTGTTCTGAGATACAGAGTACAGTCGACTTGTTTGAATGTTCTTAGTGATTTATTGGATTGAAATACTTGATGTACTGGTGCATTCATGTAGTAGGAGTATATTCAAGAAGTTTTCTTTCAGTGAGAAAGTAGATTAATGTTGATTTGGTAGTGTTAGGAAATTGTTTAAGTTTTAGGGAGTCTGCTGGTCCAGTTCAGTGTTGTTTTGGTTTTATGGCTCCCCCATGAAATCCAACCATGGGAAACTCAAAAGGTTGGATGAATGAGTTAGGGGAGCCTCTGTATAGTGCATATATGCAAGTAGGAGGTCTAAGGATTCGAATAGCTATTTTTAAATTTATGCCCTAGGCGAGTAATGCTTGTTCGGCTAGGTATGTAACAGTGAAAGAATTGAGTGCCATTGCAAGGGTATGTTTGGGGAGAGTAGAAAATTTGTAGGTTTCAAAGAATTAGGGTCTAATAGAACCTTTTTTATGATATGAGGTCCTTAACAATCCATATGGATAGATTTCTAGAGAGAAATCATATGACTGCAAGTAATACATGAAAATAGCCCTATTTGACCTATATTTCAGGATAGTAGTGTACGAAGGACTTAGGGAGCTAAAACCTTGAAAATATCTAATGTATTTGAAAAGGGTGTCTGAATCCTAAGTTTTTTTCTAGGGTTTTTTGGGAGTTTTGAGAGAGAATTCAGAAAAAACCCTCTGGATAGGGCTAATTGAGCTACTAGGCCTAATAGGATCAAAAATTGTGTGAAGGTGGAACTCGATTTTTTTGAGTTTGAAGACCCATTCAAATGGGATGGATTGGAAGTAAAAAGGATGGTCTAGTGATGGACATATCCCTTGTAGCACTGGTGATAAATTCATGAGAATTTTGATCTTGGAATCATCCAAGGGAGCATAGTGAACAAAGGGCAAATTTCAATGTTGGAAATCCTTAAAGGTTAAGCACAAGAGAACTAACTCTTAGAGTGGAGTTAGAATATTATTAGGGTGGAGACTTGAGAATATTAGGGGTCTAGGAGAGAAATAGGAATCCTAAGTAGACTAGGACAAGCAGAGTCCTAAGTTGAGCAAGTGCAAAGAAAAACTTGGAGCACTTCCATCACTATCCCTCTCCCCCATCCAAACTCTCTCTGTCTCCAACCCTACATGTCCATCTATCATTTCCTCTCTACTCTTATACTTTCCTCTCTCTACCTATGTACCTCTCACTCCATCTTTCTCTCTCTACTCTATCTACTTCTCCCTTGCTCCCTCCAACACACCCTCTCTCCACTTGCCCACCTCTCCCTCCCTCCTTTCCTCTCTACTCTATCTTACCTCTTTCCACCTATATCTCTCTCACTCCATCTTTCTCTTATTATTGTCTCTACCTCTCCCCCTCCCTCCAGTGCACCCTCTCTCTCTACCTATTTATTTTTCCTTTAATATTTCCCACTGCACTCTTTTTCTTAGCTCTCTCTATCTCTCTCTACCTAAAAACCCCTCTATCTCCATCCATCTATATCTCTTTTCTTAAATCTCTCTACCTACCTCTCCCTCTCTCTATCTTTCTCTTTTCCTCTTTATGGAATTTATAATCTTTATCTCTATCTTTAAATGCCTACGTCTCTGTCCCTCCCCCCAATAAACCATCTTTATCTTTGTCTCTCACTCTCCAACATCCCCCTATCATTCCCTATGTCTCCCTTGTTATCTATGTCTCTCTCTATGTGAATATATATAGGGGTAAGTTTACAATGTGCAAAAAAGTGGCCATCATGTCAAAAAAATCTTTAAAAATCAATAATCTGATCTGGTTATTTAAAATTTGAAATTACCTAATCGGGTTATGGCTCAGTGAATACCAAACCTAACTTCTTTAAAACCATATTGGGTTTTATGATAATAAAAACCCGATCAATTTTTGAAGAAGTAAAACCGACCTATAGTTTTACAAGACCTGATCAGGTTTTATATAAGATAAAATGCAATCGGCTTATGTAACAATTAAAATGTTTTGAAGTCCATGGCCAAACCCTCATTTCAATGCGAAAAAGATAGAGTTGTTGCAATGGAAGGAGGCAAAAAATAGTAGAACTCGATCGAGTTTCACACAACCTTGCATTTTTTTCAATGTTTTCAACTATTCTTCACAATATCGCACAATCATCATTTTGTCTAGTTAGATCCTCTTCTTGAAATTAAATCCCCACTTCATGTACACCTCCACAACTACATATGCCAGGATGTCATCTCACTAGCGAGTTTATGATAGTCAAACATGATCTTTTAACCAGAGATCTTTTGGATACATGTAGGGAATTGTTGGGCTTAGTTACATATTTCAAACAAAAGTTGAAGGAAAAGAAGAAAGCCATTAGTATACGCTTAATAATAATCCCTACTCTTGTGAATAATTTATATGTCTTCAATCTGTTTTACATGAAAATGGCATTATTTCATAACATTTTTAATAGATTCATGTGAACTATTATTTATGAAATATGGGTCAATAAGTTTGACTCAAAATCTTGATAGAAATATCACAATTTGACATGTGGAAAATATCTCCTAATTATGTATTGATGAGCTTAAGGGGCTCTATAATAAATGATTCATAAGGCACACCCCTTGTTGAAGGTTTTGCAAATGGGATTGCAAGCTAAGTGGGTTTAACCTTGGAGGAAACTCTCTGATTAAGCGCACTTGAGCTGGAGTAGTATTGGGACAGTGGGATGGGTGACGAGAAGTTTTGTGCTTCACCTTTGTGAGCATCATCTAGATGCAATTAATGCTAAGTGTTCCATTCATTATTATGAAAGATATGTTCTTGTGCACCACTACTCATGAAACATGAGTAAATGAGTTTAAACAATTAAATCGTGATAGCATTTATCACAAAATTTTATCCACTTATATTGTTTTTATGATTTGAGATGAATACAAGTATCCAGTCGGACTAGGGCCAGTCTGACCCTCATGATATGGAATGCACGTAGCATTTTTGTAGTGGGGCCCCGCGATGTGAACTTTGGGCAGGTCCTCATGCAAATGCTTAGCTTATTTTGGCTAGCAGCTGGTGCTGAAAAATTTTAGCAGCAATTTGTGGAACTGGTGGCCCCATGATTATCAAACTTTGTAGCTTATTTTTTAGCAGCCATCATAAATAGCATGCTTAAATAGAATTATTAATAATAAATTTTGTAGAAAATATTTAAAGAAAAAATAAGAAACAAATAAAAGAGAAGGAAATCAATTTGTTGAGCCATGGGTGATTTTTTTTTTTTCTCAATAAGCAGTTAATACTTATTTCAGTCCCTCCCCTTTTTTCCAAGCTTATTTTTCATTTTTAAGCAGTAATTGCTCCACTTAAATAGGAAAATATTCTAATTTATCCTTTCGCATAAATTAAATATTTGCATGGGAACACCCTCACTACTTAAAATTAAGCAGAATTTGCCTTTAAGCAGTCGCATGGGGACATGGGGTTAGAGTACGAAGATGTGAGACTTACACAACTTTATGCAATTTGGACGAGGAGTTGAGTACTACAATTATTGAGTTTTGGAATCTTTCTCTACAATGTGAGCAATAAAAATGGGACTCGAGACTTCTGTCACATTTAGAAAGGGATGCATACGAGGGAATCCAAAAGCGTTTGATCACAAGCAAATTTAAAAGAAAAATCCCCATCCCATATGATATCACGCTAAGTGAAATGGGGGCTGCCCCTATCGAGGCACTTGCTATGGTTCGCCTCATAGGCTATCTAAAAAGAATTGAAAAAATGGAAGGAGATAGATGGCCTAACGTTATCTTTAATGATACATTGTGTAAATAAAAAAATACGTGGATGCAACAAAACATCAAGTGGATGAGTAAATAGAATATCCAATTCAATATGTGCCCCACAAATAACAAAGAAATAAAGGTAATCGTTATGGAGAAATTTTACAAGAGAAATTGGGGAAATGGGATTGGAAGGAAGAAAATGTACATTATATCAATTAGCTCAACCCCACATGTGATCAACTCCAAAAAGTGTACATAGGAGCCAACATTTCTTGGAGAGCTAAAATTCTTATTGCTCAGCTAAGAACCAACTCTCATCAACTCCGTTGTGAGATCGGGCGTTGGAAAAGGCCAAAGGAGGCTTGGGAAGAGAGAATTTGCATGTTTTGAAATTCTGGGAAAGTGGAAACAAAACATCACTTTATTTTAGATTGTGAAGCCTAGAAGGACAACATGGATAAATTTGCGGATACTATATCTGATAGCTCTTGGCATAACCTATTCATCAAGGAGTACATTGAGAAGTTAGGTGGTCTCATCATTAGCTTGCATAAGAAATGAACCGAGTTATTGAAGTCAGCTTAAGTTGCCTTTCTGTCCCATAGGCTATGTTTAGCCTCGTGGATGTTAAAATTTTATCTATTTATCCATCTATCTAAGTCGAATACAACCGAGCACTTATTTCCGCAATTCGAGTAGGCCACCATGGTTTGCTTGGCGACTCTTTTAGCGAGCATGCATTGGCGTCAGATAATGGAGAATACTAGGACAGGGATTATAAAATGTGTCAAAAAATATGATAAGAAATCCTAGATACAATTATCTTCTTTTATATTGTCTCTTCCGAATCTAAATAACAAGTCACTCATTTAGGTGGCTTCACTAGTTTTCCAATAGGTTATGAAGCACTATCTTTGAAACTAATTGACCACCACAAAAATCTAGTCTTGGCCACTATATGTCCTTGGCAATCCAAGAACTTAAACATAGATATTCACATTGCCTATCAAGGACAAGAAATCATTAAAAAATCCAAATATTTTTGCTTCTCCCTTCAACTAATCAACAAACTTGATATTGCTATACAAGTTTTCTTAACATCTTCCATAATGTATGGACAAAACTACCTCCCATTTAGATGTACCACAATATTTTCTAAACCTTGAAGCGGTCAACTAATCCCTCACCACACTTCCCCTTTTGAGGATTTTATACATTGACCCGTTCAATATGTATATTTACATGCTACTTAATAAGAATCTATCTTGTAGTAACTACTCTACCCATCTTATTTTCTCTAGCTACTTGTGCTCTATTTTCACATTCAAAACTACATGAAAGTCCTCATCTCATGCATATTGCTCATGTTGTGAGTTGGAATCTTTGAGTCTTATGTGTATTTCTCTCATCAAAGCACACTTCCAACTTAGTGCATCAATTGCTCTATTTGAATTCTTGTTTCTATGTTTGAGCATGAATTTGCAACTTTTTATATTTATCCAATCAATTTCATGTGTCACTAATTCAATTTACTCTAAGTATTGATAAATTGTAGCACTTAATGGTCTATATTTAAGACAATTTCTTTGGACAATAGGTAGTGTCTCCATTTCCTTGGTGCTTGTGCTATTAGATAGAATGTAGTCATAAATTGAGTACTTGCATTTACCTCATTAAGCATTTTGCCAATTCTCTAGAACACATTTTTTTTCTAAAGGACAAATAATCACATATGCATATAATTTGTTTGGATAGTGGTGAATGTTGTCTTTGATATTTCTTATTTTCATTAATCTAGATTGCCAAGGAGGTTAACTTAAGAGAACTTTCTCACAATTGATTTGATAATCTCCCTAATAATATTCCTAAACATCACCTTGGCACATTTAGCTATTGATGGGGTGAAGGAAAGTTGGTCCAACGAGGGACATTATGTTTGATCATTCATGTATATCAAAGCCTAGTTCCACACATCAGTTGAAGTCTATATTACTTGAGATTGAACCCACAATACTAGAGATTGAACCATAATAAAATATGAGATCATGTACTAACATATCCATCAAACTAAGTGAATAAATTTTGGATAGTGGAGAATAGAATCAACATGGCATTAGTAATGTTCTACATCATCACCTATGGGTAAGTAATACCTAAACCTCACATTCAATTTCTAAATATTTATCACAATCATCAATCTAGCTCTATTATCTAAGTTAATGTGTGCTAGTTAGTTGTGTTTATTTAATAATCTTAGATAATCTATGTAATGAATGTTTATTTTTACAAAAAAATCGCGAACCCAACATTTCTTACACCCCCTAAGGTTTCACTTTAGGTTTCAAATTTTCTTCTATTAGTATAGTGGGATAGCTTAATTTCAATTTTAATGTATAATATTGCATCTCCAAGTTCCTTGGAATGGGTACTTGGATGTCCATGTAGTTGATAGAGATTATTATTCTCTAATTGACTTGGAATGGTAGTTTAATTTCATTTAAAGAAGAAGGTGATGTATAGTGGTGGGAGTCAAAGCTCATTAACAACACACTACCATTCCTAGGTGTTAAGAGATGTAGTTGATAGAGATTATTATTCTCTAATTGACTTGGAATGGTAGTTTAATTTCATTTAAAGAAGAAGGTGGTGTATAGTTGTGGGAGTCGAAACTCATTAACAACACACTACCATTCCTAGGTGCTAAGAGAGTGTGGAGCATCTATTCCATTATCAAGTGGCTCTCACATGTTAGTTTTCACATATTGGAGCATCATTTTTATAGGAGAGTGTGCACATAAAGTTGGTCAAAGATGCTTGTGAATTATGTTTTCTTTCATGGATGTATTGATTTATCACAAAGGGATATTAGGTTACTTACATACCATAAGTTTTAGTAGTCACAATAAAAAAGAATCTACTTTTGGTTTCATCTCAACTCTTCTCTATATATTGCATGCATTAGCTAGAGGTTTTATGGATTCTTTACAAGTATGCAAATACTACTTGAATGTTGTCAAATTAAAGGGAGAAGTTTTTTTATTGTGTACTCTGGGTTTAAACAATAATTTATAGAGCTATGCTATCTTTGGCGGTGGATTTTTTTTGAAAAAGGGATTGAACACTATGTACATCTTATGACATGTGTTTAAATCTTACGGTTTATTTTTTTAATTTTCCAATTTATTGTTCTACACATAATTTATTTATCAAATAATAACATGATCAATATTCAAGACATATTTTGTGAACAAGAATTATTTTTAGGAGTTTACCTTATTTTACAGAATTTGGTATCTTGGTTGTAATTGGAAAGAGGATTACATTTTTTAAGTATTATGATTTTTTAACTATAGTAAGATCTTTGAGATAAGTGATTTTGTAAACTGATTAAACCCATAGTCTGTATCTCTTATTCAAAGATAAAGATCTGAGCAATGACACTAGATACAATTTGTTAAGTAAAGGTGGAGGATCTCTTAAAAGAAAGATTAAAAAAAATTGTTGAAAGAAAAGAAAGCTTGATAGAATGATTGAAGAAGATTGAGAAGGGAGGGACAAGGAGGCATGAGAAACCATTTAATTGTGTATTGCAAATTATGTCCTCTTAAATGTTTCAAAAGAGACCATTACATTTGCAATATGAAAGAGAATGGATGATATACACCGAGCCAAAAATTTAACAAATAAATTTGACTCCAACTAATTTCAGTAGAAGTTAAGCTCGAAAAGGAAGATAAATGTATCTTACTACTGTTTTCTTCATTTGATCCCTTATTGCTACCATGCTTTTAGAAAAAAACGAATAGGAATCCAAAGATGGCAGAGTAAAGTATTCCTTGCATGTTTGGGGAAGGCTCAGGGCCTTTAGTGGAAAGCACCATGACTGTTCTAGAGGAACTGCCTATTGATTCTTTGAGTAAACAAGAAAACTAAAAGGTCCTCGATTCTTCCTTACATGATCAAGAAAAAAGAAAAAAACATGCTCTGAGAGTTATCTTTCCAGAGACAGCTAATACTGAGACAGAAATGTCAGCTGCAGAAGGACAAGATAATACTCAGCTGGTATGAAACAAACTGTTTACTAGAAATGATCTCACTATGTACACAAACCAGATTTCACAAGGACACCCAAACACCATTATATTATAGTACACTACCAGAATGTCAAATTTCATTAGCTGCAATCCCACAGGCCATTGCCATCAACAATCTCCCAACTACACACAGGACTTTGGCTTTGAAAATACGTGTTTCCCAATGGAGGACATGGATACACACCCAAAAACTCTGCAACCCTGTACGAATCCATTACCCATTCATCATCCTCAATACTAAACACATTATTCCCTTCCTCTTGAAACTCCGAAAAACCCATTACATGGGCTGATTCACAAAGTGAACCAGAGCTTTTGCCCTCTTCTCCTACCCAATTGAAAAAATCAAGGTCTGAATCAGAAGCCAGGCTCCCATCAACAGTAGAGGAGGAACAGGGGATTTCATCATAAGCTGTTGTACATGGGATTTCAGGTTTCAGCTCCAGCACTGCCTCCAAATATTCAAGGTACTCCTGAGTCCATGCATCCACAGTCTTTGGGGCTGCTACAACTTCCACTAAACCCTCCTTCAAATTTAGACCATTGTCTGAATTTGGCAGATGCTCTGCTATGGGGAAATTGACCTTGGCTTTGGCTCATTTGATCTTAAAAGCCTCTCGATCATAAGCCCTGGCTGCATCCTTAGCACTGTTGTAAGTGCCAAGCCGAACCCTCATTCCCTTAATTGGGTCTGCTACATCTTCCAGTAAACCCTCCTTAAAATTTAGACCATTGTCTGAATTTGGCAGATGCTCTGCTATGGGGAAATTGAGCTTGGCTTTGGCTCCTTTGATCTTAAAAGCCTCTCGATCATAAGCCCTGGCTGCATTCTCCGCACTGTTGTAAGTGCCAAGCCAAACCCTCATTCCCTTAATTGGGTCTCTAATCTCAGCAGCCCATTTCCCATATGGGCGTTGCCTTATGCCTCTGTACTCATGCTGTTTACTACACTTCCTCTTCTTATTTACCCTCCTCAGAACACCCATTTCATCACAAACCCTCCCATTGGAAGATGAGATGGTGTCCGAACTGACCCACAAATCCTCAGAATTGGGTCTTCTTCTGTGACAAGAAGAGAGGGGTATAAACTCAGAGATGATAGATCCTCCACACATTATCAGGTGAAAATGCTCTGAAATCCCAATATCAGGGGAGGCAGGAATTTATAGCCAGAAGCCCAGCGGATAGGATAAAGGCTTGTGACGTGCATCTGCAAGTTGGGTTCTTCTGAGAGGGAAAGAATCATCCCAGATACATTAAAACAGGAAACAATCTGCTGAATAAAACTAATTTTAATCACATCCAGAATTGGAAAACAAGTGTGGATACCAGTTTAGGTAACTACCCGGTGTGTATAATTTCATTGTCAGTGTTCCCACAATGAGAATGACGAATGGAACAAAAGTCTAAAAAGGCCCCTGAGTGCGCGCCAAGCTTTTGTCCAATGAGAAAAAGTTGCAGGCCCAGAGTCTGTCTGTCTGATTTCTTGATTCTTGGAAGCATTGAAAGGTCATATTATTATTATTGGATGTTGTGGGGCTTCACGGATGCCATTGCTTGAGAAAATGATTGCTTGCTAGTAAGGAAAAGTTGTTCAAGTGGATCAACTTTCCAAGTCATTTGGAATGTACGTTAATGTGTTATACCAGATACGTGCTCCCAAACTCCCATTTCTGGGTAGATTGTTTAAAATCAAATCTAGTACGGGGGAAGTACATCAGCCGCCCATGTTTCACTTTTTTCCCAAAAAAAATTCTTAATTTCTCCTAATTATTAGTTTTGAAGAAATTTAAAAATAATAATGAATAAAAGTTCATTAATAAATTTTACATGTACTAATAGTCGTAGAGTTGTGCACCTTTACTTGGTACTTAAAGCGCACAATCATTAGAACATTTGCACATAAATATTGATAATTTTTGAGGTGGT
>MU223773.1:1395192-1412626 GCA_018584345.1 Thuja plicata | reverse complement strand
CCAATGAGTGCTAAGTGTTCTATTCATTCTCATGAGAGATGGGTTCGTGTGAACCACTACTCATGAAATATGGGTCAATGAGTTTGACTCAAAAAACTACACAGTTGAATCCTGATAGCAATATCACGAATGTCATATTGTTGGTATGACATGCATTACACTAAATCATTCAAACTTAAGATGAATGTATACAAACTTCAGTACCGTGTATGCACATCTTTAAACACAATTCAAAACCTTTGCAATGCATGTTCTTCAAGACCCATAATAACCCATGAATGAATGCATTAACAAAAAGGTAAGCCATGATAACTTAATCACAAATAAATGAACTCCATAACAGAAATGGAGACACTAAGCATAAGATTAAATAAGCACTGGAAAGAGAACACTTGTGTAGTCAGCGTGTACCAAAATATTTTCCAAATGTTTCACATGTAATTTCACAATATAACTGACCAAACCAAAAAGTCATCTTTCATTCTCTACAGCTCGAAGCACACTCTGTATCTTGTGCCCTAGCAAGGGTCACAATGCCCTAGCTCGATAGAGCTAGGGTTTCACAATGCATTACCACATTTTGATCTGTAAGTGCCGAAATGACATAAAAAAATGTACGTTTTGTCCTTAACCAATATAATTAATGTCATCAATGCTGATAAAAGTGGCATTTTTGTCACATCTTTTTAATAACATTTAAGGTTGCATAATGGAGGATGGCTAGGGGTGACCAAAAGGCCTTCCTAGTAGAATTAATCTTTCATTGTCATGCTCATCAATCTTGATACTTTAAAAGATGTGAAATAATATTACCTTATAAACCATTGTCATTGTCACATTTTGAACTTATGATAGTGTAAGAATGTTATGCATATTGTGTGGTCCTTAAATAGAATGCAATGTCAAAACTGTCTGATTGTTTCATTCTCAATATTGATGCATTAATAGAATGTGAATGCTCACATGTTCTTGTATCCACATAATACAATCTGAATGATGTATTGTGTATGACACTCAAATGCAGATTATGTTGCCAATAAGATGAATATAAGCAAACCATTATGATCACAATTGAACAATCTAATTTGTCATAATGCCACAAACTAAATATGTTGAATGTCACTGATTAAACTATATACCACATGATGCATGTAAGCTGAATATGTCATATGTCATTGTAAAGACCTTATCAATGCCTCAAAACTAATCCAACAATGACATGGATGAAATCAACATGATAAACCTAATCAAAGTGTATGATGGTGATGAATAATGTAAACCTGTTATGAATGCAATAAAAAACTGATATGATGCTCATGATGCAAACTGTATATTGCATGTGTAATGGATCTACATTGATTGTCATGATGTAACATAAGTGATCATAATACAATCATGTGTGTTGCCAAGCCAACCTTGTTAGTGTGTTTGGCAACAAGGACAACTACAAAGAGGTGAGAGCAACACTAAGCTCATCTATAAGGAATTTCTATATGTAAATTCTCATATTGACACCTTTGCTAATGATGCAAGGAAATTGCCAGGTTTTTAGGTGTTTATGAAGTTATACCTAAGTTCTATCTTGATGTATGTTTTCTATTTGTTATCAAGATTTGGAATGGATATGTCAAATAAATAAAACCTTCTAAAATTTGTCAAGTATTTAGAGTTTTTTTGAAAGACATGATATGTCCACATTACTTCAAGAAGTACATTATTATGTGTAAAATTATTCTTCACTTTGGTGCCCAAACAACAAAACCAAAGATTACGAAAATGTATATAAAATTAGCATTGATGATTATAAACAAACCATAGAAGTTACAAATCCAAATTTATTAAACCAATTCACTATTCTTAGTAGATTTCAAATATGGTAGGATAATGGTTAATCCTAATAGGAACTTTTGCATATGTATTGATTTTAGAGACATAAATAAAGCATGAAGTTTAAGGATAACTACATATTGTCTAACATTGATATGATTCTAGATTTTATTGCTAGTCATGAGATAGCATCCTTCATGGATGAAATCTCAAGATATAATCAAATTATTTTTAACTCTAAAGTTAAGATGAGATTTTTCTCACAATTTCTTGGGGTGCATTTTGTTATGTTATCATGAACTTTAGATTAAAGAATGTCGGTACCATAATTTAGAGCGATATGACTATTTTTCATGATTTAATGTATAGCATCTTAAAAAACTATGCAACTGATACTTTAGACAAATCTAAGAATGAGCCATCTTCAATAATTAAGAAAATGTGTATAATATAGATAGTGGTTGTTAATTGACTTCTATTATGAAAAATTACCTTTACAATTGAAATAAGAAAACGTATATACAAATAAAATAAATTTATTACTATATTTTAACATCACCCAATATAATAAAATAAAATGAAGCTAAGGAAACCATTTAAACTTTAACACTCGTGTGCAAATAACCAAAAATATCGTCTATATTGTTTCCCTGTTTTCTTGACAAAAGAAGTGAGGCAAAGACAACTTGAAATGCAGGTTTCATTTTCCATTATATTTCATCTACTAAGACTTTTATATATAAAATAGTTTAAATATCACCCATCTTTCATTTGTTTGATTCGAAATTTCCTCAAAGTACAGAACAAGCACGGGGTATGCTGCATTTCATATTTTAATGTATTATTGTAAATTTTTAATAAAATAATAGAATATTTTACTGAAATAAAAAACCAAGAGACAGAAATGCGGTGAGCGTGGATCGAACACGCGACCTTCAGATCTTCAGTCTGACGCTCTCCCAACTGAGCTATCCCCGCATGAAAGAAAAGAAACATTCCTATTAAATTAGTATTCTCTTGTAATCCACCTGATGTGTATCTCACAGGTTTGAGAAATGTCGTTTCCACTAGAAATCCAAGTCTGAGATTGGGAGAAAAATAATGGGAACGAAGTACTAGACAAGCAGACTTCCTATTAAATTTTATTTTCATAAAGTTTATGATAGAACAACCAAGGTATTGATTCATTATTTAAATGTTGATGGAATTCGGTATAGTGTAATTTTTAATAACTAGAACAATTATCAAGAATTTGAAGGTCTAAGGCTTTATGCCTATATGTTTTGTTTCTTTATTCTCACAATTACAAATGAATTTTGATAAGAATTTAAATATGAAACTTCGAATTCAACACATCAAATTTCAAGAAAATCAATTGCATTTAGAAATAAGAATATTTTTATTGTTCAAGGATTGAGACCTTTTTTTTGTAAAGAAAACTACTCCATCTCAATTCCTTTTACTTTTGGCGGTCACCTAATTCTCGTTCATCATTGTTGTTACAATTTTGGTCATTTGAATTGAGGCATGCTATTAGATATTGTACATCTATTGTATATATTAAGGTGTTGTATGATGTTGTTGCCTCAAAATCATAGAGTTTTAGTCTCTATTTGTAATTTCCTTATCAAGAGTACTCTTTATTGTTCTGTAGAATGTTGTTTGGGTTTGTTTAAACTATTCCAACTTTGTCTATTGTGGTTGTATATTGTTTTGTCATGTTTTAATCCAACTTTATCATGTATTATTGGCTCTAATCTTTGTTGGAATATTATGTACACAATATTTTCTTGTTGTACAACCTTTCCTATGTAAATTGCATTCCTTCAACACATATTAGATATAAAGACATAAATTACTTTAGTTTCAAAAAAATACTTAGGTGGTTGTGATTCAAAACAAAACTTAGATCCTATATTTGCATGTCATTTAATGTTTTCATGTCTATAATGTTTTAATGGTTCTTTCTCACTATCCTTAATTTTAAGAGATCTATGAGACATGAATGTCTTTTGACTTATTTCTTATATGTCTTTACCTTAGATTTGTTAGGGCACTTGTTCCATCAAGCTAGATGTTACAACATGCCTTAGGGAATTTATTTGATTGATAAGGAAGTGGTGGGCTTAATTCTCACTTTATATATGACAACTTCTTCTTAATTCATTTTTTAGGGGATCAATAACACCCTAGATTTTTGGGAGTAATACCCTCATCTTTCCTGTTATGAATCTATTTTTTGAAAAATTATTTAGATCCTTCCTCGCGCTAGATTCTCACTTAATAGAAACCTATATAATATGACAAGATCACAAAATGTAGAGGATTTCTTTTTTAGATTAGCGTCTCCCTTTCTAAGACGTGGAAATGGTATTTAAACATGTTGAAGGTAATTTCATGTCTTAGACTCATAGATTCCCTTTAATGACATGACATTTTCAAGTTTATGAAAAGGCCCACTTAGATAGCCATGTGCACATCTCATCTAGTTGGCTACCATCCAAATCTTACCACAATCCAGTCATACAACCTATTAGAATATGTCTATGGACCACATGAGGAAAAAAAATAACACATTTACCATTGGCTTCACCAAATGTAGAATAGGGATCAAGAAGGTTGGGTATTATTAATCCTTACATCCATGGGTTTTTATTAACAAAAAAGTAGATTAAAGGATCTTTACATCCATGGGTTTTTAATAACAAAAAAGTAGATTAAAGGACATGTCGAAGGCTTAACCCTATTAAAATTACTCATTATGAAAATCTTTACTATAAATTCCAAAGACTCACAGGAATGTGTTACCTAGAAGGACATGATTCTTATAATACAATGCTACAAACCTCATGCCTTAATTCAATTTGATAGTCTTTGGAAAGAAACATAGATCATTGTCTTCCCCTCTTAGAATGAAAATTTTAAATCTCTAATGCATGGCCTAATATTTTCTAATTCTTTCAATTTGATGGAATAAAAGTATGTGAGTAGATGATCTCCCCTTGGTTGTGTGATAAAATCTATAAAAATATTTTTACAAAAGATATTAGGGAGTTTAAAGACTCATGGGACTTCACTTCAAAAACTGAGAAAAAATAGTCTTAGCTAAAGAAAAGAGACTTTAACATTTCTTCTTCTCAATTCCCAAGTGTTTACTTTGTTCATTCTTTAGATCCTCGAAACTTATAGCTCAAAAAATCCTTCCCAAGAGGGTGCAACTTTTTCAAAGATTGGTGTTTTGTCACTATTTGTAAGATCAATTTATTTACCCCACTAAAACCTTTTGAAATAGATTACTTCTCAAGTATGAATTGGAAATTACACCCAACATAAAGTTGAAATTTAATTTGCGAACATCTCAAAATTACAAATTGAGATAGTCTTGTGGAAAATTTTGGTTGAAGCATAAGCCTATGTTTTGAATGGAAGATCCTACATCATAAAAAATATTTTATTCCTCCCTTCTAATACTATCAAATGAAAAATACTTTTCTTGGGATCATATTTCATCTAACTCTATGAATAATTTAGACAAAAAATTCTTAGATATATTTGGAGTATCATATATATTGTTGGTTTCTCAAAACATTTTCCCCTCCAAAGGTAAAATTATGCATGGATTTTTATCTATCATAGTGATGGAGATGACCAATTTTACTAGGGTTCTTTAAGTCACTCTTGAAATCAATTTAGACTTGAAAAGGTGAATATGGTCCTTATAATCTTAGTCACTTTCTTTAAATAAATATTATTAAGATCTAGCCTAAAAATGATAGAAAAGTGTTATCATCTTGGAGATCCTTACACTATTCGCATCAAATTCCATATTAATAGAGCTAACTTTATCCTTATAAAAAAAATGCAAATTATGGTAAATAAATATTCTAAATATTGAATCACATGAACTAGAACATGGAAAGTACCTTAGAATCATGAATTTGTTAAATTTTTGTGTTGTAGAGCATGTAAAAGATTATATTTTCATTAGAGGAGTATCTAAGTTTATATGGAGCATCTTTGAGAGTCCTAAAAATAAGGGTACACACTTGAAAGTAAATTAAATATTTAACTAAAATGATAAAAAACATTAATTTGTGTAGGAAGTGATTCTACCATTAAGCATGATAAATATTTTACAATTTTGCTAATTGTTTTTACCACTTTGTTGAAAGCAACATTTTCATCAATGTCCTAAAAAAAGGGAATGGAGGGGGTTTTATCATTTCAATTCACTCTAATAATATTTTCTTTCACGTTCACACCATGAAATGATAAAGGAATCTCATGTGACTCTTGTGCATATAGATAGAGTAGTTGGCTCTCAAATAACCTTCACTTTTGATATTCATCTTGATGTTCTAAGTGATATAATATGGGTTTTAAGATGTTGTTGCAATTGCAAGGAGTGAATTTGTAACTATTTAAAGACTCCAAAGGGCCTTAGAGGCATTATATCACCTCTATAATTAATGTTGAGACTGGTATGAGAAACAAATTTCTCTTTCTGGTTAGATTTTTCACCCAATAAAGCTTTATCCAAGGTAAATTGTTTGTTGTAGTCACTATTTATGTTCTCTTTACATGTTTCAATCTTTAATTTATGGTTTCCTTCATATTGGCCCATAACTAATGAACATACGTGAGTGCAATCAAATATTGATAAGTAGGAGGTATTTTCCACAACAAGTCAAATTGTGATATTGTTATTAGGATTTGACTGTGTAGTTTTTGAGTCAAAATAATTGACCCATGTTTCATGAGTAGAGGCTCACAAGAACCCATATCTCATGAGAATGAATAAAAGACTTAACACTCATTGCATCTAGGTGATGCTCACAAAGGTGAAGTATTGAGATTTCTCGAGAGGTCACCCATCCTAGTGCCACTCTAACTCAAGCTTGCTTAACCATGGAGTTTCCTCTAAGAATAAGCCCACTTAACTTGCAACCCCATTTGAAAAACCTTCAGCAAGTATTGAGTCTTATGAACCATTCATTGTAGAGCCCCTTTAGCTCATCAATTGATAAGCTTGAGAGATATTTTCCATAACAAGTCAAATTGTGATATTGCTATCAGGATTCAACTGTGTAGTTTTTGAGTCAAACTCATTGAACTAATTTCATGAGTAGCGGTTCACAAGAACCAATATCTAATGAGAATGAATGAAACATTTAGCACTTATTTCATCTGCATGATTCTCATAGAGGTGAAGCATTGGACCTTCTTGTAAGGTCATCCATCCAGTACTACTCCAACTCACCCATCCTGGGAGGCAATAAAATATATTTTAAGGTTAACTAATAATTTTTGAAGGCACTAAGAAGGTTGATAGTAATATCCATAGGTGATCAGGTCTAGAAGAGTATACATAGAATCAAGTGGGGTAAGTGCAAGTTATTGGGTCTACTTTTACTAGGAATATTGAGATTAAAAATAGATTCAACAAGAATGATTTCGTAAAAAATAGGTACCCATTTAGGATCAAGTTCCTAAACCTAAATTTGTGTCCATATGAAATAGGTATCTACTTCTATTTACATCATATTTTTTCTCCTTTGCAGGATGGCTATGCATTTCATAGTGGGTATGTTTTTCATAATTATATTGTCATAGAAATAACAAGAGAAAAAATTGACTTTAGCAATATGGATAAGAATTTTTTTTAAAAAATATACTCAGTGTAGATGATGATGTCTAGTTTTCACATATGTATTTTTTAAGTGAATGAACCTGTTTTTCTATTTATTATTTAGTTTATGAGAAAAGTGGTTCATAAACTTACAATGTCAGACATTAGTATTTTTTAATAATTTCTTTTTTTTTGGTTAAAATTATGTGTCATCAACCGAAACATCGTCATTTATACAATGATTTTTTTTAATGGTTAATTTGACTCAAACTTTTATTACCTTATATGAGAAGTTTTAAAATAGTAATTAGGACAAAAGAAAAGTAACTAAATTTTTATATTTTATAAAATTAAATAATATATCCTCATCATAATTCATTATACTACACATGGTATTTTCTTAAAAGGAATTTGAAAAATATAGTTTTTTGGATAAAATTGTGGTTGTCACACATATGTCTTAAAAATGACTTTAAAAAGGTGTTTATTGTACATTCTATACAAAAGTAACTTGTATCATTAGAGTAGTAGAATAAGTTACATATCTGAAAATTAGACTCAAAACTATACAGTTTGTAATTACTAGACTTTATCAAGATTCTATGTGCAAGTGCTTCAAAAAAAAATCCTATGTATGGAAAACTTTGATTCTCAATAAAATTACTTCCAATTTTTAGACAAAAAGTGGACCCAACTTGTTAGACTTACCCAATGGTATTAGGGTAAGTTTGTATAGTCTATGTTAAAGTAACTTGTATCATTAGAGTAGTAGAATAAGTTACATATTTGAAAACTAGACTCAAAGCTATACATTTTTTAATTACTATACTTTGGAAAGATTCTATATGCAAGTGCTTCAAAAAAAAATCTATGCATGGAAAATTTTAATTCTCAATCAAATTAATTCTAACTTTTAGACAAAACTGGACCCAACTTCATAGAATTACCCAATGGTATCAGGGTAAGTTTGTATAGCCTATGTTTGGGAGAAACATCATTTTTGTATTATTTAACTTTATATTATTCCCTCCATTAAGATTTGGTGGAGGTGGAAACTTAGTACTTTTGGACCTAAGAATGGAACTAGAGAGTAGAGAGGTGTTGAAGGAAAAAAGAATGTTAGGGAGAAGGTGATGGGGAAATTCAGTTTATGAATTTTCAAGGAGGTTCCATAGGAATTACAAGTTTTAAAGAGAAGATATATGTGGTTGAAACCATAACACTAGTCTTGATACAAAAAAACAACTCTATAGGAACCTAAAAAAGAAGAAAGAGAGCCTAAGGAACAAGGTTATAAGGGACAAGGTTATAATGAGCAATGCGAGTTTTTTTCATGGGAGTTTCTTTAAATTTGAGGCTACAAATTGACATTTGACCTTATGATAGTGAGATTAATTCAAACAAATTTGATAACTAGGATCTCTCAAATAGTGTCTTACCTTAGCCATCACAAAATTGTCCAACAAATTTCTCTTAAAAGAATGAATAATTTTAGATAAGCTCTGACCTGGTATGATTATCTTAGAGTGGGAGGATTTCACAATATTTATATACAAGTTTATTTTTATCCTATATGCTAAGAAGAGAAAAGGCTAACACAATGACATTAATTGAGGAAAAAACAAGAACAAAGTGTGTGATCTTATGCTTGGGAATTTAGAAAGAGGGTTATTCAACTTGGAAAGGATTTCATGGAGCATGAAGCATTAATGAAATATGATGGAAAGTTATTTAGGTATTAAAAAATACTACCCTAATGACCAAGTTCCAATATATTGATGAATCGTGTGATCAAAGTGAAAATTACTTGATTATATAGTAGAAACCAAGAAAAGCAATATTTAATTAAGAAAACATAATTGTGAGGACGTTGAGGGCTAGGAAGTTGAAATAAAGTTGGTTACTTTGTCTTTTGATTTAAATTTGTAGAAACACACTACCTTGAGCTAGACAATATGACAAGCTCTTTCTAAAAACATAATAAAGAAGTTGAATAGAATCATCTTGGTGGTGAAAAGAAGGTGAGAAAACATAGACAAAGGCAAGAACAATGATACTATCATGGAAAATCCAAAATGAAAAGGCAAGGATGATTTTATTTTTCTCATTGTGAGAAATGACACTCATATTAGAGATGCTAGATTTTTCATCCATAGTTGGCACCTTTTTGGGTGAAGAAGGGGAAAAGTGAGAATGTTGCCTATGTGAGAAAAGGGAGAAAAATTGGTTATAGCTCAATGTAGATTAAAATTTATCTTGTGACATAAGAAATAGCAGCACGTATCCAATCAACATTGGATGGAAAATTCACACCCTCTAAAAGATTGATGAGGAGAACTAAGGGTTCTCCTTGTCAGCAATGAAGATAGCCTCTTGGAATGTCAGAGGTTTAAATGCCTCTGACAAAAGAAATAGAATCAAGCAAGAGCTGGATTCTTTAAAAATGGATGTGATACTCCTCCAAGAAACAAAGATGTCAACATAGTCCTTTGATAAGCCAATTGGAAAATGGACAAAGTGGAAATTTTCCCATAGCCCGACAGTTGGTGCATCAGGTGGACTGGCTGTCCTATGGGATCCTAAGTCAACCCAAGGGTAGATAATCCAATTGAAAGATAATTGGAAAGCCATCAAGATAGAATGTTTTGGCATTAAATCTCTTCTCTTCAATGTCTATGGTCCCATGTCAACATTGGATAAACATAGATTGTGGAGAGAACTAACACATGTGATCCAACTTCAGACAGACCACCATATTATCATGGGTGGTGACTTTAATGCCATCCTCAAATTATCAGAAAAAAGTGGAGGCATCTCTCCACCGATGAGAACTATCCAAGATTTCTCTAATTTTGTTGAAGATAATAGTTTTATGGATATAGAATCATCCAATGGGACATTCACATGGACTAACAAAAGGTCCAATTTTTCACAGATTGCTGTCAGATTGGATAGATTTCTCCTATCACAAAATTGTAAATTAGCAAATGTTACAATTCAATCTGAAATCATGCCTCAGACAGGATCAGATCACTTTCCTATATGCTTGTATGTGAGTCCGATAATAGAAAATCAAGGAGTTCAACATAGACCATCCTTCAAATTTGAAAGAATGTGGATGCGACATCCAACTTTTCTACCCTTACTCAGATAGTGGTGGGATAGTGCACCGGATATTGAGGGAACTAAAATGTATCAGTTCGCACATAAGTTGAAACATAATAAAATTTTGATTAAAAAATGGAATGAAAAGGTCTTCAAGAACATTTTCAAGGAAAAAGAAGTAGTAAAGAAAAAATTGGAAATAATATACAGTAATATTATTAAACAAGGCATGGATCAGGACTCCTACACTACTCAGAAAAATCTTATGCAGGAATGGGAGGAAATATGCAGCAGAGAAGAGGAATATTGGAGGCAAAAATCAAGAGAATTATGGTTACGAGAGGGGGATAGGAATACCAAATACTTTCATGCCTCAGAAAAACAAAAAGAAACTATTAACCATATCCTCACTATCACTAATGCTAAAACGGGCAGCCTAGTATCAGAGCCCCAAAGCATTCAAGAAGGAGTCAGATACTTTCAATCCCTGCTAGGTCCCCCTCCTATACCTGGCTCAGTAGCCCCTCGAGTGGATGAATTGTTAGAGACAATTCCTTCACTAGTAACAGAAGCTGATAATCTGAAACTCATGGCTCCATTCACAATTCAGGAACTCAAAATTGTGGTCTTTTCCTTGCCCCCAGATAAAGCACCTGGCCTAGATGGCTATACAACGCTTTTCTTCCAATCATGTTGGGATTGGATTGGGTGGGAGTTATTGGGTGTAATAGAAGAGTCTAGATCTAGAAAATCCATGTTAAAAAGATTTAATACCACAAATATAGCCATCATTCTGAAAGTTAAGACTCCCAAATCTTTTGCGGAATTTCGCCCAATCTCCCTTTGCAACACTATTTACAAGATCATCACAAAGGCCATATATCTCAGAATGCAGCATCTCATTCCTAACCTTATCTCACAACCACAAGGGGGATTTGTACCAGGTAGGGAAATAATGGAAGGTGCTTTAGTGGCACATGAAGTGCTTCATTCAATTAATATTAGTAAAACATCGCACTTTGTCATCAAGTTGGACATGATGAAAGCTTATGATAGGCTAAATTGGGCATTCCTAATAAAAGTATTGCATAAATTTGGGTTTTCAAAAAGTTGGTGTAAATGGATCAAGGCCTGCATATCGGGTGCTGGATTTTCAGTATTGATAAATGGGGTGCCGGCGGGATTCTTCTCATCCACACAAGGAATCAAGCAAGGTGATCCCTTGTCACCAGTGTTATTCATCCTCATGGAAGAATCATTCAGTAGACTTATTCAGAGAAAGAACGCTTTAGGTTGTTGGAAAGGAGTTCAGATTGGTCAGACAGACATCTCAGTGACACATTCCCTCTTTGTGGATGACACACTCCTCTTTGGGGTGTCTAATATCACGGAAGCCATGCAGATCAAACAAGCATTGGATCTTTATTCAGCAGCCTCGAATCAAAAAGTTAACCCCCTAAAGTCTAAAATCTATTTGTTTAACACTAATTAGATTGTATCCAATAGGACTGTCAATCTTCTAGGATTTTCAGTTGACTTCTTTCCATCTGTATATCTTGGAATCCCATTCTTCATGGGGGCCAACAAAACTAGCTACTGGACACCTATCATTGATAGGATTAAAGCTAGAGTAGTAGCATGGAAAGCAAGGTGGTTGTCTCTATCAGGCAGAATTTTACTTATTAAAACCGTATTATCAGCTATCCCAAACTATTATTTATCAGTTCTCAAAGTGCCCCCCTCGGTAATTCAAATCATCCAAAAACTAATAAGAGATTTTCTATGGACAGGAAATACGAATGGTGAGAAGAAAATTCCCTTGATCTCTCTCGAGAACATGGCATTGGTAAAGCAATTAGGCGGAGCAAGGATACATGATCTTCAAAAATGTAATCAGGCTTTTGGGAGAAAACCAGTTTGGAAAATGTACACCAAACCACATAACATATGGTGTCAAATTATGCAAAAGAAGTACTTAGATGATACTAATCTAGCCAGAATTCTCACTGTGTTAGATCCCCCAAAAGGTTCAGCCATTTGGGACTTCATGATATCTTCTAGAAAAATAGTAAGTAACTACATTACTTGGGAGGTGAATAGTGGATTAGCAGTCAAATACTAGCGTGATTCATGGAATGGTGCCCCACCCCTAATACAAATGGAGGATATAGAGTTCATAGTTGCTACTACGAAAAATGAATGGGGTCCTTACCTCTGTGACTATGTTTCAGCAGTATGCATATTCTCAAGAAAAGTAATATGGAAAGATCCTCATGAACTGCCATTATCTCCCCAAGGAATTCATTGTTTACAGAATATCTTTTCAGAAAAAATAGTCTATCTATCAAATTTTGAGGATAAATTGATCTGGGCTCCTGGGAAAGATGGGAACTTCACCATTAAACAAGGATATAAACTTGTCCAATAGAGGGATGCTATCACAAAACCATCCTGTGCCTACACATTCTGCTAGAATCACCTGACTCTACCCAAAGTAGGTCGCTTTTCCTGGATAGCACTAAAGAATAGAGCACTAACCAGTGATCACTTACATAGACTCAACATAGCACAACCATTCAACTGTCTTATGTGTGATAGTCAACAGGAAGCCACAGATCATCTATTTCTAAATTGTCAATTTGCACAAGATTGCTGGTTTTTTGTACTTGGAAAACTTCATTATTCCACACAAGTTATGGGACTTATTTGAGTCTTGGCTAGATCTGTATTCCTCATCCCTATTTTCTTCTATTTGGAAGTGCATTCCTGTGTTAGTTGTGTGGGCAATATGGTGGGAGAGAAACAAAAGAATTTTCCGCAGAACTTCGTCGCCAATCCAAATAGTGACATCAAAGCTGGAAAGGTCTATATCTGAACTAGTAAATGCTAGTCATAGTAAGCTTAGATATAATCTAGTCATGACATCTTGGGACTCGTCTATATTGCGTGAATGGAAAAGTATACATATACCTTTTGGCTGGAGCCACCAAACAACACCTAATAGAGGAAATAGTAGAGCTACAGTCAAATGGTTGTCGCCATCTATAGGGATTGTTAAAATAAATTTTGATGGTTCTTCCAGAGGAAACCCGGGGAATTCAGGTGTAGGAGTATGCATTCGTGATCATCTAGGCTCACTATTAGCGATTAAGTGTTTCTCACTCCCATTCGGAACAAATAATATGGCAGAAGCCCAGGCACTATTTGTTGGTTTAGTATTGGCTAAAATAGGACGATTTCAGCATATTCATATAGAAGGTGACTCGTTGATTATAATCAAAGCATGTATTACTCGTGTATCACACAATTGGAGACTTACATATATTCTACAAAAAATCTGGCAATTATTAGATTCATTTCAAGAAGTATTCATATCACATACACTGTGGGAAGGGAATGCGCTGGCAGATCATTTAGCAAATAAAGGGTGTGATGGGCATGATGAAATGTCGTTATATCCGGATGATATCACAAAATAGGATGTAAAACTTTGAGACATTCTCAGATTGGACAAGATAGAATATGACAGCCCTAATTCAAACGTGCGGATGTGAGTCATTCCAAAGTGTAGCCTGCCATTTGGATTTATTATATGGTGGGTGTAAATGACAACGCATCATCTGCCCACATGGCATAAGTGACACATCTGTGAGTAAGTGCGGTAGGATGATGCTACAATGAATGCGTTATCTGAGGAGTACTTATTCAAGCATCACCCTGCAATCGTATGACATCATTGCTAATGAACAGATCAGCCTAAGTTCTATGTTCCTGCAGGTTTTGTATGGTTTCACACAGAGGTATGTGCGATTTAACTGACAAGCATCTTTATTTATAATGAGCCTTGTACTATTACACTCTCAAGCAAAGATTATGTGAGATCTGCCATAAATGTCACGAAACCCAAATGTACATTCGTGGCCTTCAAATACCCTGCCCTTTAGTGCGACTGATCATTCGCTGCCTTCAAATACTCTGCACTTTGGTAAAGCTTTGTGGTTTTTGAGAAGTATCCTAGAGATGGAATATAGATCTAGCTGTGCTTTAAGTTGCAAATGGAGTTTCCCTACTGCGATACTTGCAGTAATCACCATACCAAACTCCTGCCCAGAATCTATCAGGTCTTCATATCCCCGCTATCCTCTGAACTTCCGTTCCCCAATAGAATTGATGGCCCAGAGCTTGAACAAGTGTTCATCTGCAGTTCCATGCTTCATTATAGGGCAATTCATCGGGTTATTGGTGAAAATGTGCTCTCACCAAGGACAAAAGTAGTTGTATTCTCATCGCAACTGGTATCAATCTTCCTATCCAACTTAATGGACCTGCTGCAATCGGCCAAGTTAATGGTTTATATTGCCAATAAAATAGTTTGCCCTCATTTTATTTCAGACACTCGGCTTATGGAGGCACTACAGAAGTATGAATTTTGGTCAAGTAAAGCGCTGATTGTGATGACATGTAACTGATTGAATGTTTGATAATGTTAAGTTGAAGATGGTGCAAAACATTAAATCAGTTAATGGTTTGTATTGTCATTGATGTCAACTTGATATCATTTGTATGGTCATACACATAATTCCAAAGACTTTAGAGAATCAATGGAATAATGATTATGCTTTCAGCAATGCATAAAAGTCATGTATTCACTAAGTGACAAACAACACCGACAGAGTGCACACCACCGGTAAAGACATAGATAAAGTCACAGTGATGCCCGACGAGCAGAAGACAGTGTTGCCTGATGAAGCAGAATCACAGGATGCTCAACGAGCTGAAAACAGAGTTGCCTGACGAGCAAGATCCAATGATACTCGATAGACAGAGATTTTGAAGCTAACTAAAGTTACACCGACAGAACTGGCAGTTGTCACTGACGACGAACTGTAGAATTGACCGACAGAATAGAGAGATCAGAAAATGACAAAATATCTGGCTGGCAGAGCTTAAAGATAGACTTAACTGGTTGTTTTATTTGTTTTATTCGACCACAGTTAAAGCAATTGATTTATACAGTTGGCAAGAAGATAACTACTAGATAAGTCAGGAGTTAAAGCCGTAAATCAAATTGGCTGGATTTTTTTTCACGCCAAGAATCAAGAATCAAGAAAAATCATGTCTATATAAGAGACAAGCATAATTCATTTCCACATGCACTCAGATACACAGGGGAGTGAATTCAAAGAAGCTATTGAAGGATAAACTTCATACAGTCCTGATCAATCAAGCTAAGGGAGAGCTAAAGAATTCTGCAGACACCGACGAATAGTGAAGCACAACATCACAGAGCAGAAAGTGTGAAGTACAAAGGAATTGAATTGATAAATTGATCAGAGAGGTATTGTACATAAATAGATTTGAATATCTGCAATTCAAAGTTGCATTAGAAACAAGTCATTGTGTTTCGGTTTAACCATTGAAGCATTAAGTCTCTTAACAGAGCAGGACTTAACCGTCTTCTATAATTGAGGTATATCCTAACAGATTACCAAAAAGGTTGATTCGTTATAGTAGCAGCGGTCTTACCTAAAGCCTATTGACAGTCTAAGAAGGAGGCTGATTCAAGGATGGTAGTAAGATTAGCATAAAGCCTATCAACAGTCTAAAGACTGATTCAAGGATGGTAGCGTAGACGCCAGATAATAAGTGACAACCTATGTATAAAAATCCTCTAACAATGTTGCACTTAACCGTGTATTTGTAACCTTTAACAAGGTTGGATCTTAACATGGCTCACTTCAGAAGAGTGAAAATTTGGGGTACCGGTCCTAGTGGTTTTTCCCTTAACAGGGTTTCCACGTTAAAATCCATGTGTTATGTGTGTATGCTTTATTATTTTATTGTTTTACATTTCACATATGTATTTCTTGATTGATTGGTATACTCTGCATATTTATTGAGTATCGGTAAATGAGTTTTACTGCTTATCGATAATCAAGGAGAATAAGGACAGACAAGGTAAACCGACAAACAATAAATTATTTCAAGTATTTCAAAGGCATACATCTTGTAGGGACTTAATAATCTGAGGTGTATTAATTGGTGGATTAAAGTTTAAAGGATAAATTTTTGAGGCCACTGATTCACCCCCCCTATCAGTTATTACTAACAATTGGTATCAGAGATTGTGTGCTTAGAAGGAAGGTTTCAAGACCTAAGTAAAGATCACAAGATGAACAGATGAGATGTGCCCAAGTTGAACAAAGACAACTTTGCTTCATGGAAAAGCAGAATAAAGCTTCACTTATCATGTATTGGCAATGATATTACTCAATACTTAGATACTGAATATATGCTTCCTATAGGACAATTGACAGTAGATCAATTGAGAGTAGAGCATGAACATAACTACATGGTTATAGAGCTTTCTACATCACTCTCTGATGCTGAATTTGAGGATGTCAAAGATTGCAAAAATGCAAAGACAATGTGGGATAAGCTAAAGCTTGTACATGGAGGTGAAAAAAATGTTCTAAGAGCCAAGGCAGAAAGCATTAGAGGAAATTTTGATGATCTCAAAATGAAAGAAGGTGAAAAAATCACTCAGTACAACACAAGAATAAAAGAAGTAGTCAATGCTATACGAGGTGTTGGAGGTACACTTGAAGAGGAGACTGTGGTAAGTAAAATCTTAAGAACCTTATTGCCTGTATATGCTATTAGAGTCTCTGCTATTCAAGAAATGAGAGCAGTAGCAAACAATACAGTCACTCTTGATAGCATGATTGGTAGATTGATTTCATTCAAGATGAATAATTTTGATAATAGTGTTCTACCAAGTTTAGAGTCTGCATTCAAGTCTTCTATGAGAATAAGCAAATCTAGTCAGAGACACTCATCTAGAAGAGACAGTGAAAGCGAAAGTGAAGAAGA
>MU223773.1:1354653-1364895 GCA_018584345.1 Thuja plicata | reverse complement strand
GTGTGTGTCTTTGTATTTTGTGCCTACTTGCACATGAAGCTAAGGGAAGAGGTTGTTGTAATCATCCATGTACATCAATAAAAATATGACTGTATTACCATCTATGTCAAGTGTTTTTTTTTTGAATTGAGGGAAGACTCTATCTTTCATGGTTCACTATAAATTGGTATCAAAGCCTATAATATTTATGTTATATGGTGTATGTTATTTTTTTAAAAATTGTTAAGAGTGTGTAAAGTCTGAAAGATTAAAGGTAAGCTTTAGTTATTGTGAACTCTACAAAAGTAAGACCCACTATTGAAGCTTGGGAGGCATTGTTAAGGGTGGTCATAAGACATTAAATTTAGCAGTATACTTGAAGTGTAAATTTCAAGTAAGGTCTAAATGTTTTCTCAATAATATTTTCTTAGTATGACAACATAGAGAAGCATGAATGGTAGTAATTTTGGAACCATTCCTGCTCACAATATTGTTGGAGATAATGAAGTTAAATTTAATGAGTATGAAATTTTTTCGTTTCTTGATATTAGCATTATGATCTATATCCTAAAAAGGAATCAAAACTCATTTTATAACTTCAATTAGATAAACTAAACTCAACTTTAAGTCCAGGGAATCCATATTCATCCTATTTATTTTTCTTTCGTTACTCCTAAAGAGACTCAGAGGAGGAAATAAAAAGGATATTTTGGGTTTGTGTAGGATCATGAGGGGCCAAAGTAGGCCCTTAAGTGGCAATAAAATTTTAGAAAAATAGAGTTAGGCAACTTGACGTAAAAATTTCAATAGGTTATCAACCTTATATCAAAAATATGTAAGAATGGAATCTCTAGGAAATTGAATGTAGTTTCTAGGATACTAGTTATTTTTTGGAAAACAATTATTCTATTTGGTGAAAAATTGAAATTTCAATGCAGTAGTACATAAATTTCAGGAAAAAGATAAGAAGTAGTTGTATGTCTGACCACCCTAACCACAATGAAATGATAATTATTTTTTATAAGATTCTAGATGTGACGCATATTGTTTTTTAATTTTTTTAAAATGAATTATCAACTATGAATTTTTTACTACAACTTTTTTAGAATATAAAAACTCACGTATCTAACCACCATAACTTGGTCAAAACTTAATGAATTTTAATTTTAATTTTTTTCTTATAGTATGTGAAGCGTAGAATGTGGTGTGTGTTTCAGATTTAAAAAAAAAATTATATCATTTGAAAGCTATAGATGTTTTTAAATTAGTCTATCAATCAGGACTTTAGATGTAATCCAATTAGAAAATAAATAATTATTATTTATTAAATCTCAAAACTAGACATAATTTATATTGTTGGAAAGTTGAGAATCTCCTTAAGTAACTTTTTTTGTTTCATCAATTTTGGGTAAAATAAAAGTCGTTAGCTACATGGTCAAAATTTGGAAATGCAAGGAGATCTCACAAACACATTTTTGGGGTTGACTTTCCAGGTTTGGATTCCCAAGCCAAAATCCATAGCAATCTCAAAGAAAATCCATGGATTGTAGATTTTTGTTAGAGGTATTGGATATCTAATAGCTATCGGATATCCAATGCATATCATATATCTGATACCTCTGCTATTAAATCCAAAATTCACAATGGCTCCAAACTTTTACCATTGGCGCCATTATTTTAGGTATCATATATCATATGTATATCCAATGTCTGATACGTAGAACTTTCAAACCTTAATGCATTATATATGTAATATATTATAAATGTAACTCTCTCTCTCTCTCTCTCTCTCTCTCTCTCTCTCTCTCTCTCTCTCTCTCCCCCAGATGTAATGCATTGTGCATGTAATGCATTATATATGTAATGAATTACATATGTAATGCATTAAGTTTTGAATGTTTCATTTATAGGATATTGGATGTGTATCCGATATCCAATACCTAAAACTATGGTTCCAACGGTTGGCATCATTATAAATTTTGGATTTCATGGCAGAGCTATCAGATATCTGATATATCCTATATAAACTTGGGAAGTGGTCCATTTTTCTCATTCTAACAGTCCCTATATTGTTTTTTCAAGTGACAATCATGGGTTATTAGATAGGAATAGATAAAATAAGGCTTTTTGGAGCACGTTTTTCACAAATTGTTCATTGGCAATCATTTTCCATCATCTTTTTGGAGATATAACGGGGAGCAATAGTTGTCAAAAGCATAAGTGAAAGAGAAAGATTACAAATGACAAAATTGAAGAATATAAACAAAGAGATAGGGAAAGTCATAAAAAATGAGATAATGTATGTTATATATTAATGAAGGTGAGGCCCCAGGTCTTCCCAAAAATATTATTTCAAGTGAAGAGGAGATTGAATTTGAAAATATTGAGCATGATTTTGATAATGAGAGTAAAAGTGTAGAGATTTAGAATGAAAATGTAGAGATTGGGAATGAAAATGTAGAGATTGAGAATGAAAATATAGAAATTGGAAATGAAAATGTAGAAATTAGGAATTAAAATGGTGCACAAGATATTAGATTTCAGAATGAAAGTGTAGAGATTGGAAATGAAAATGTTGCACAAGATACTCAATTTAGGATTGGCATAGAAAATGATGTCGATGAACAAAATGAACGTTATACAACTTAAAATTAAAAGAGAAATGAAGTCCCTTATGTGGAAGAAGGAGAAATTCCAAATTCAAAACCTTCAAAAACACCAAAATGGTTACTTGAAATCGATGAGAACATTATGAGCAATTTTGAAGGAAAGAGATCAACAAGAACCATTCGTTTGTGGGCTTCAAAACTTTTTAATTAATTTTTTAGCAAAAAGACATTGACTGAGCAACGCCACTTTTTGTGCAATTGATAAAGAAGTAAAAGATGATACCTATACTAGAAAAATTGAAGATTCGTGTGAACAAGAAAATGGAAAAAAATACTATTATTGCAAGAAATATTTTTAATGCTCTCAATTCTATTGGAGAGAATAGAAAGGAAAAAGATAATAGAGTTTCTCAAAGGGTTATTACAACCTCCTTAGTAAGTCATCATTTGAGAAAGGCTCACTTTATGAGACAAACTTGTGTTGATTTCAACATAAATCATAAAACTTTGGATAGAGTACTTGAACGAAGAGAAAAACTTGAGGATCCTCTTCAATATGATACATGGACTTTTGGTGGGAGGCTTCCATATTTTGATAAGAAGTTAATCGATGGTGTGAAGGAGGAAATTCAGCTATTTTGGCACTCTTACTCAAGAGTGTCACCAAATCATGTTAAGGATGTCTTGAATTTAAGAATTGGTTATCGAGACCGGACACCGCATCCTAAACATTATTTGGAAGTAAGTCAAACAATGTTTTTCAAACAAAATAGTGAGACACATCCAACATTGAAAATACCACAAAGAGATTTTGAATTCTTAAATCTATTTTATTGTGTACCTCTTCAGATTTGAAATAATTGTTGCAAATATCATGTGGAGTTTTCAATGCACCATGAACTATTTTGCTACATTTGTTCTACTTTGCATACTAACAAAATGTTGTGGGATTGTGGTGCAAATATTCTTTTGAAATCATCAAGAGACTTGCTAGATCATTTTTTATGTCATAGATATGATGGTTGTTTCTTCTATAGAAATGACTGCTTAAATGATAAGTGCTCACAATGTAGTGTCTTGTTGAAGTTTTTTTCATGTTTTCATGTGGGTGACGAACATGAATTTAGAAAGAAAATTGTTCAAAAAAATATATATGAGACAAACAAATAACTTTGAATAGTGGAGGTGAAGGCTATATATGCATCTGATAGTTTTTGCATCGACAAAAAAATCGTTACCCAACAAAAACCACTTTAAGTCTTGAAAATATGAGATAAGTTATTGTAGAGGGGAATTATGCGATCCTATAGGTTTAGATGGATCATTCACAAGTTCTATGGATTGGGAAAAATAGTCCATCAAAGTTTATCACTTTTGTGCACATAAGGCACTTAAGGGACATGGCTGATAGGGTATTTGGCGTTGAGAATTTCAGCGATTTGGGAGCCAAAATGGGACCATGCCTAGAGTAAACCCTCCCAATTAGATGTCTTTGGGCTGACGGTTAGTACCCACGAAAAATAGAGAGAGATTTACGCTACCTTGTAGCTTTTCATTAAATGCATTTGATTGTGTTTGCATCGACAAAAAAATGAGTGCCCTACAAAAACTAATTTTTTAAAATATGAGATAGGTTATTGTAGAGGGGGGCCCCGCAATCCTATATGTTCAAATGGAACATTTGACAAGTGCACATATTGGGAGAAATAGCTTGCCAAAGTTTGTCACTTTTGTGCACTTAGGGAACTTAAGGGACATGGTCAGTAGGGTGTGGCGTCAAGAGTTTTGATGAGTAGGAAGCCAAAAAAAGACCATGCCTAGGGTAAACTTTCCCAAATGAACACGTTCGCGCTGAAGGTTCGCACCCACGATGAAAAAATAAAGATTTAGACTACCTTGCAACTTTCCATTGAATGCATCTGACAATTTTTGCATCGATAGAAAAATTGTTTCTCTACAAAAAACATTTTGAGTCTTGAAAATATGAGATAGGTTATTGTAGAGGGGCCTCCTGCAATCCTATACATTGAGACAAGTCATTTGCAAGTACCACATTTTTGGATAAATATACCATCAAAGTTTGTCACTTGTTTGCACTTAGGGCACTTAAGAGACATCACTAGTTGGGTATGACGCCGAGTTTTCCAGGTAGTGGGGAGCCAAAACGGAATGATGCATAGTGTAAACCCACCCAACTAGACGTATTCATTCTGATGGTTCATGCGCACGATGAGCAGAGCCATATTTAGGTTACCTTGCAACTTTCTATTGAATGCATCTAATGATTTTTGAATCAACAAAAAATCACTACCCTACAAAAACCACTTTGAGTCTTGAAAATCTGAGATGGTTTATTGTAGAGGGGCATCCCGTGATCCTATAAGTTTAGAGGGATCATTCATAAGTGCCATGGATTGGGAGAAATGGCCCATCACATTTTTTCACTTTTGTGCACTTAGGGCACTTAAGGGACATGATTGGTAGGGTATGGCGCCAAGCGTTCCAGCGAGTGGGGAACCAAAATTGCATCATGCCTAGGGTAAACCTACCTAAATGAATGTCTTCACACTGATGGTTTGAACACATGATGAATGAGATTTAGGCTACCTTGAAAATTTCCATTGAATGCATCTAAATATTTTTGCATCAACAAAAAAATGGTTGCCCTAAAACAACCACTTTAATTCTTGAAAAATTGAGATAGGTTATTGTAGATGGGCCTCCCACAATCCTATAAGTTTAGACTGATCATTCACAAGTGCCACAAGTTGGGAGAGATAGCCCGTCAAATTTTATCACTTTTGTGTACTTAGGGCACTTAAGGGACATCACCAGTAGGGTATGACACCGAGCATTCTAGTGAGTGGGGAGCCAAAATGGGATCATGCTTATGGTAAATTACCCAGTCAATCGGATGTCATTGCACTGATGGTTTGCACCTATGATAAATAGAGTGATATTTAGGCTACCTTGCATTGTTGTAAAGGATTGTGACTCTCTCAAAAGGTGGTAATTATGAAGGGCTGCAGCTCTTTCAAAGAGCATAAAAGATGAAGGATTGTGACTTTGTAGAAAGGTTGTAATGATAAAAAGTTGTTTCTCCCTCATCATGAAGATATAAATAGGAGAGAAATTCATTTGTTGAATACATCGAAGAAGGGTTCATCACTCGTTAATCTATGAATTACATATTCATTCAATCACCATTCACTAACATATCAAATTATTCACTAAATTAACAACGTAGCTGAATCTGAAGACAAAATATTGATGGGGTTATGAAGCCTTGAGGGATCCTACTTGTAGATTTGTGTGAAGCATCCTACAACAAGTAAATCAAAAAGTTAACTATGTATGTTATGTATGTTAACTACCACATGTTATGGACCACTGATTGATTCTTAATTTGATATGATTTAAATGTATTGTGATGTATGCTAATCATTGAAAATTGATAGCCTTCTAGTAGAGGATAATGCACAGAATAATATCAAAAAATATCAAATACTATGGAAACATATCAAATATTATGGAGCCACATCAAATATTATGGAAACATAATAGCAAATATTATCCAAACACATAAATAATATTGAAAAATATTAACAACGACACTCACATAAAAAAAAAAAGGTAACGATTCCATAAACATGAATAATACTTATAGTGCACATAAGGAAGAAATTATATCAAAATTCATATTCTATAAATCAAATTATTTTTAATAAGTATGCATGTTCATATACAAATATGGCATAAATTTCAACTCGAACAAAGATTTACAAAATGTGGCTTATGTCATCTCAAATATCTACAAAATAAGCATGTGACAACTAAATGTCTCAATGACATCCTAGGCTACTGTTGGATCATCAAAATGGAACCTCTTCAAAGCAGTCTTTGGCTCTGAAGGATCCTGCACAAAAAAAATAAAAATTCAAACCACAATTGAGATTACTTAACTTATATGATTTACAAATAGAAAATTAACATCAAAATTAATATATATTGAACTATAATTGAAATTTAAAATTCAATTCCTATATACCTCAACTTTGTGTCTCCTAATGCATTCAAGAGTCTTAGAATATGTCGCCAGCAGCAAAGGGATGTCGCTAACAATGGCAATGTCGATCTATATATGTTCACAAGCATGACATTGACACAATAAATCTTATAAAGTTGTTAGTGATAGGAAAATAAATTTACTAAGCACCTAAATTAAAATAAAGACTTACCTCTGCTAGACCTTCTCTTGGAAATGTCGGTGCAGTCAACAAGGATGTGAATCCTTGGTGTTGTACCTCCCTCGCATTGGGTATTACCTACAAGAGTAATATAAGATGAAAATGTTAGTTAATATATGTATCATCCTAAAAAGTAAGCACCCTTAATTAGGTGATCATTTTAGCCCCATTTTAGTATGTATGGATTCCCACATTGATTTCACATTCTCCTAATGCTTATTGGACCTTCAAATTAACATTACAAGACCTATATTAACTCAATTTGTCCAAAAATCGAGGTTATCCATTGTTTCTAAGAGTGCTCCTCTATTTCTCCTCCAATCAAATAGTTCATTTCATCTCATTGGACCTTTTATTAATTTAAATTAATTTATCTTAGCACCTAAAGTGGGTTGGACCTCTATTAATTTAAATTAATATTATGAATCCTCCTTTATTAATTGATTAATATTTAAATTAATATTATGGATCCTCTCCTAATTTATTCTCATAGAAATCTTATTGTGGTCATTAATTATAAGTAAGCCCTTTAAATTATTGTATTTCCTCACTTTAAGATTGATCTTGCCTCATTTTAAAGTTTGAGGCATATTTTCCACATCCATCAAGTCTTCCTAGAGGTAATTTCACTTTGAGATCTCTATATAAAGGCCTCCCTTCCCATTCATTAAATATACAATTGTGATCAATAATCTTCACACAAGGAGATCATATCAATTCAAGTATCCAAGTCTTCATTCCTCCCAAGCATCACTAGTACATTTGAGACCTCTTTTCGACGGCTATGCATCGCAATTACGACACTACTCCGTTGGGAGAGCGACACAAACCAATGTTGCATTTTTTATGTCGGAATCATCGACGGTAGCTATGTCTGTCGTTATTGCGACGGTCATGACCGTCGCAGTATGCACCGGCTATGAGGGTTAGTATGTCGTTGTTACACATTATGGGTGTCGCCATTACAACGGGTATGCGACGGATATGTTGTACATGCGACGTCCAGCTATCAGATTATTCCAACATCTGGACGTTGCGTGTAGTGTTTTGGTGTCGGTCGTCCTATGAATATCGTCGCAATTGTGACAGTATGCTATATTTTAAAAAAATTAATTATTTGTTGTGTGCATGGAGTGAGACCTTAAAATATTGAGTTTCTCTTTGTTTTGAAAACAATTTAACATTCTCTACTTAACAGGCCCAACCACGTGAAGATGGAAGCTCATCTGGCCCCTCCCAGGAGCCTCTTATGACCCTTTACGACACTTTAAGATCTCTAAGATGTAATCTTAGGGATCACAAAGGGTCATAAAGGGTCATAAGGGATCTAGGGACACAATAGCTGAGAAACATAAATGTAGGCATCATGGTCACAATTATTTGAAGACACAACATAATTGAGTGGTATACCCAGATGATGCAACGCAAGCACTACTCCTCCAGTTCTAAGTTGGCACTACAGGATCCAAAAACCATAGATAAGGAATAAATTTAGAGAGCGGAGGAGGAGGACCATAACGACCGAAATAATATAGGGACCCTATATTATTTTGGTCATTACGGGCCCTCCTCTGCTTTCTAAATTTATTCCTTATCTATGGTTTTTGGATCCTGCAGTGCCAACTTAGAACTAGAGGAGTAGTGGTTGTGTTGCATCGTCTAGATATACCACTCAATTATGTTGTGTCTCCAAATAATTGTGACCATGATATCTACATTTATGTTTCTCAGCTGTTGTGATATCTCCATTTATGTTTCCCAACTATCGTGTTTATGTGCATGTTCTTTCTGTGTTTGGCTTCTCTCCCTCGCATCCAAAATAAGATTTTCCCACTCTGAATCGAGAATGCACATGTAGTTGTATAGAATATAGTGTTAGAAGGCCCCAGATGGGCATAAATTCAATGTATAATTATGGTCTTGTATAGATAAAGTGGAACTGGAATTTCAACAAGGCTGGGAAAAGTTTGTGCATAATTATCAACCGAAGATGGGGAATTTTCTAGTGTTCAAATATGTTTCAAAATCTTTTTTTAAAGTGAAGATATTTGATGCAACAACTTGTGAGAAAAATCAAATAGAAAGGTAATCGTCCTTTCTTGGTAAGAGATAGTTTTGTCCAAGAAAGGACGATTTCCTTTCTGTTTGATTTTTCTCACAGGCTATTGTATCGAATATCTTCACTTTAAAAAAAGATTTTGAAACATATTTGAACACTAGAAAATTCCCCATCTTCAGTTCATAATTATGCACAAACTTTTCCTGAAATGCCAGTTTCATTGTATCTTTACAAGACCATAATTGTACCAATTAATTTCTGCCCATATGGGCCTTCTAACACCATATGTTCTCCTGGTTGTTTATGTTGTGTCTCCAAATAATTGTGACCATGATGCCTACATTTATGTTTCTCAGCTATTGTGAGATTAAAAGTCTTCTAAGGAACATGTTGTGTCTATGTCGAACTGCATAGGATCGTCACCAAAGGGCGTTCCGAATCAGAGAACTCCCTTTCACTTAATAGTTATGAAGCCATCAATGGTATACTAATTGTTTAGGATTTTAAGTTTCCATTGATGGCTTCAAATTACCAAGCAAAAGGTGTACAAAAGACTTAGAAACCTCCAGAGCGTTTTGCTTGAATGCATTATACCCCTGACATACTTCATGGAAACATTTTGCATCAGGATTACAGGGAAATGTAAACCAAGATTCATATAGAGAAAGGTGTTGCTCTTGGAAAATGGTTGATGGTGATTGATGAAGAAGATTTGAAAATGATGATTGATCCAATTCAGATTGGTGCAACATTTCCAAATCTGCTTCGAACTCATTACTGTCAAATAGTCTGTAGATGGTAATAAACAGTGCTCAGAACAGACAATATATTTATATATCACATGCTGAAGATCATAACATATGAGAAAACAAACAAATTTTTTGTACTCACAATTGTAACATATTCATCTTCTCGCTAAAGAGTTTAGCTGGAATTTCACCTGAAAGTTTGTTTAGGTTGAAGTAAAAAGGGAAAATCTCTTATAAAAGTATTGGTATAATTTGGATAGCAAGGATCACCCAACTTCATAAAACAAGAACGGAAACAACACAACTTAAAAGTAGAAGACATACAGACCTATCTAGAGATCATATTGTGCTGAAGGTGGCGCCTGATGCTGCTGCAACGACTACAGATAGTAAATTTTGCATCACTTCCTAATGTCATTGAAGTGTTGACCCAGGGTTGAATCCAGTATGCTCCTGTATGATCCAGAACCTACAAGGAAGGAAAAGATGGGGTTAGATCCAAAGGATCTAAGCAATGCATGGCACCCTATTACTGATCCTCATCTACAATTATGCATGTGCATAGTCAAGCCATACACTTCTAAAAGGAACAAGGATAA
>MU223773.1:1311447-1328633 GCA_018584345.1 Thuja plicata | reverse complement strand
ATAAAACTGATGTTGTACTCAATGCATACAATAAATTGCCAGCTTTGCATACGGAGGTAATGGGGTACCTTGCTATTTTGAACCCTTACTTTACTAAATGGTCTGCTAGGGCAAAGTTATTTGAAAAGTTAGCATCTTTACAAGCCCTGAGACCAAATTTTCCTGAAATAGTAACTGAAGTTGAAGATAAGATCAAAAGAGTCAATATTGCTCTCTCATTCTTTAAAGGCAAATTAAACCAAATAAAGGTTAAGCTAGGCCTCTTTTCAAATGATTTTAATAAGTTTGTTCCTTCCTTAAGGGAAGATGATGATCAAGTAAAGGATGTAGATGCCTGGAAGAATGAATTTGATAGCAAGATGCCTGGTGATGAGGCATTTCTCTTGGGAACAGATATTGATATAGAAGGATTCAATAGAATATTGGATGAGGCTTTCAAAGCAGAGATTGACATCAACAAATTCCTACTAGATGTCAAGAATATCACTGATGCCAGATGGGATAGACAAAAGGTCCAAATATAGAGTACTCAGGACTTCAAGTGGCCATCAGATGATGAAGTGAAAGCATGGGAATTGATGACCACGCCCAAGAGAAAGAAGCCAGCGGTAGAAGAAGAAATTTTGGACGAGGAGTAAAGGTGAACACTTGGCACTGCATTGTTCGAGATAAGGAGGACAATTATTGCAAAAGGAGAATGTAGATGAGTATGCAAGCACGGCTATCCGGACTTAGCATAAATACTACCAGCTACCATCTATACAAATATGATTGCAGTCGCCAGATCGGGAGAAGAACAAAAAATATCTGTTTTCATTTTGACTCGGTCGCTCCATCGCTTCTTCTTTCTTTTGTCTCTTTTATTTTTTTAGGGTTAGTTTTTCTTTGACCATCCGAAGCTTGTTGCATCCTAAATATCAAAGGATTCCAAGATGGTCAAAAACCTATATATAGCAAAATAGTTGTAATTGTAAGAGGTCTTTGAGGTCGGAATTTTTTGGAAAAGAGAAGAAATATATTGTAGAATTCAAATGTTCTGAACCTCTGTCTATCTTTTAAAGTTGCAAAAAATCTTTCATGTATGGAAGTTGGATCATATAAATAAAATACGGTGCAATTTTACTCTTTTCAATTGTTGTCTCTTTATTCTCTATGTATGCTCTTTTATGTTTAAGTTTGCAAGACATTCTGAAGCATTTTGGTTATTAGGTAACTATTTAATTGCTTGCAAGTTTCTTTTAAGGAAAGAACTAAGTTTTGTGAGTAGTTTCAGGGAGCATAATGGTTTTTTAAAGATTTGATACAATAGTTTAGAGGTGACAAGGTAATTTGTAAGGCAACTTATTTGAATTGCATGTGGGTTGTAAGGCAGCTTACTGTATTTTGTTTCTATGAGATCTTAGTTTATTGACTATGTAACCCAAGGGATAGGCACTGGTCTAGAAATTGGTCTGATAACCCACTATCGTCCAAGTCATTTCAAGGCATCAAAACCAATTAATCAAAATGCTCTTGTTACTAAGAACAAACAAACTGAACTCAGTAAGGACTCATGTCAACAGGACAGTGTCCATTTTAGTGATTCCTTGGAGAGTGAATCATTAGGTTATCCCTCCTAAAAGAAAAGGAAGAAGGATGAAAGTCCTTATCTCACTAGTGTATGATGTTAAAACCATAGCCTGGCTTATAGTACTCTGTTTTAAATTAGTTATTGCAATCTCTCGAGTATTATACAAGTTATTACAGTGAGGTTTTTAGCACATGACCTGTGAATGAAACAATCCACTAAATACATAGACTGAGATATTAGTAATCTTTAAAAGGTAAAACCTGCCTGAGTTTGTGGAGCTCAAAAACGAAGAAGGATCTTATCCAATCCTTAGAAATTAGTCTTTCTCTTTCCTAAAAGAGGTTGCAACTGAGTATACAAGGTATACTGTCATCATTAGGTAAGTGTTGCAAGAAAAAGAGCTAACAGCCCCCACCACAATGGTTGGTAGATTCTAGAAAGAGGAAGGCCCCTACGAAAACAAAGGCCCATCTCACCCTAGCTGAGATGATGGCACAAGCGCAGGGGGCCCCAAAGAAAAAGAAGGTTCGGACCCTCCATTCCACTCGAACCGGTCTGGGCGGAGAAACAGTTGTGGTAGTCGCAACACCTCCCCCAGAGATAGATGCGGCAGTGGCCAGAGCCAAAGACTATACAATAACAGAATTACCTCTGGGGAGGAGAGACAAACAGGGCGAGTTGGACCTATTAAAAGAGGCCAGCCGGGCAATAGAGGCCCGTTACGACAAGCAAGCCCAGAAACTCAAGGAAGAGATGGAAAAGTATACAAATCTTGTCGGGCTTTTGACAGAGCTGGCACAACCCATCACTGTTATTCCTCTGGAAGCTTCCACATATGGAGCACCACTCCCACAGGGTGACATAGATGTGCTGAGGGGTATGAAGACGAAGGCTCATGCTGTGGACAGATGGATCATCGAGCAAATAACGGTCGTAAGGCAATTTTTAGTTGTGTCACTCCCAGATCTTTACCAGATCAACAATCTCCCGAATCAGGTGAACGTCTCCACCACCCTATGGGAGGGATACTTAGAAAAATATGAAGGATGGAAGACCATGTTAGATGAAGTCTTTGACTCTGGGGAAGAAGTCGTCATAGAGACAGGAATTTTGGGGGAAGAATCATTTGAGTCCTTCTAGGCCCTGTACTCCAGAATTGGCCTCAAGATCGAGGTATGCAAGCAACTGGTTAAGGCCCTAAGAGAGAAGGTAATTGCGGCTTAGTATCTTTTGGGCTTATTTAAAGCATTTGCTGTAAGGGTGTCACAAGTCGACCCCTTCACCACCGGAACATGCACCCCGAAGGACTATGTCCTCAGTAAGTATGATGAGTTGATGGAGTCCTTGTATCAGTCTGTCAGGGACTTCGACGGAGGGAGGTTATCAAGACTATCTAAGATGATGCTCTGGGCTCATGACGCCGTAAAACTAGTAGATGAATTCTGGAACGGGGTCGGAGAAGTTGAAGAGAAGTACGAAGCTGTCCGCGGCTGGTGGGATAGTATTAAGGATATAGACGAAGATGGCTTTAGCCAAGTTTTCGAAGCATTTAAGAATAGTAAAGGGCAATAAAATTCTTCAGATTTTGGGGATTATCACCAGCAGGGTGCATTATTTTACATTCATTATTCTTTGAGCGTAAGCTCCCAAATCCAGGAGTCCCGACTCCAACAATTTTGCATTCTTTTGATGACCCGCGTCCAGGTTCCCCGGAGCCGACCGGTCATTATCAGGCAATCAGTAAGGGTGTTAGAAAGTAGGTGACCCCAGCAAGGCATATCAGCTCGAAGGATGATTCTGACAGATGGTCTTCCTAAGGCGTCACTCCAGTATTAACTACCTAGTGCATCGAGGACAGTGAGCCGCATATTGCATTGATGAGGCATGTAGCATCGAGCTCTGGAGAATTCAGATTTATTCTTTCCTCCCTCCAGCACTCTTCTCGATGTTGATTCTTCCCTACTTCTCTTCTTGTCTTATTCTTCTGACATGTCAGACCTCTGCTCTCTTCGAGGTTGTTGTAACGTGGTGTAGGTAGAGTACCAGCCACCGAATATTGTATTTTATAGTTTAGTGTGCAATTAGATTAGGTCAGTTTTAGGGCAACCTTTGTGTATAAATATTAAGCCCGACCTCATTTCAAGTGTTGGCGAAATTGATGATTTTGCAGTCCATAGAAATAGCATTTCAGCACTTTGATTTCTTGTAGTTGCAAAGCTCAATGCTCAGTAGTTCTTAGTAGTTCTTGGTAGATAGATGCTCCCTTGGAGTTGTTGATGTACACACCAGTGATGCTGGAAAACCATTAATGAAGAAGGAAGGATTCTCGCAATGTTGTTGTTGGTGTTCTGATCTCTGAGTTAATACTCTTTTGTGTTGTATGTTTCTGATGTCCCTTGCTCTAATGTTTTAACTAGATTAATGACCTCTTTTCCCCTCGCTATTGAATGTGTATGAACTAATGGTTCTGTATGCATTCAGTATTTAGTGTAGTATGTTAGAGCATGGTTGATGTTTTGAATGTATGGGCATAACTGTAAGTAGAATGAATACTCCTAAATTTGGCATATCTTTTGAAGTTTATTTGGTAAACTAATGCGTGCTTGCAGGAAACCCCCTACTTACCAAAATCCCTTGAGATGACGAGCCAAGAAAACCAGCTATCCCCCCGAACAAAATAGTCACACTCCCAACTTAGCTCCCGCACTATCGAGACCTGACTCTCAGGTGCTTGACGGCCCAGCGAATTTATTCCCCAGACAACATTTACAAGCGAAGTTGGCCAGTAATCCGGTACCCGGTGACAACTTACCTCTGTTGGCGGGCCGATCACAAAGTCCTGTCAACAGAAACTGGCGCTAGAAGGAGGGCATGAGCTCGTCCCCTTCGGAAGATTTTGATTTTACACTGCCCGAGGGTTCCCCAAGCCGTAGTTTTAGGAATCATACCTTTAGTGGGATTGGATCATTTTCACAAGCAATATTCGAAAGAGTCCTTAGATCAGCCCCCAATCCAGGAAGGTTTGTTGAACTCGAGCCTCCTACTCGAAAGAGGCAGACCCCGTAAACCAAGGAGCCAACCAACATTGTCTGGGGATCTACTACATCTCAAAATACCCAAGTCTCTCTGACAATCCCGAGAACCAACGCTCTGCCTAGCCAAAATCCAACACCCCCGATGGCTACATACTTCGGTAACATTGGGTCCCCCATGGGGCAGTTTCCTGGTGCTACCAACGATCTTCCTCCGCATCCGGAGAAGATTTGCCCCCGATATGAGCATTTAGGCTCATGAACCGCAGAAGAACATCTGCAGGCATACAAAGATGCCATGAACCGACATCGGATCCAACATCAAGATGTTGTGACCCGGATGTTCCTTCTGTCCTTAGGACAGAATGAGTTAAACTAGTACCTTAACTTGCCGGCCAACTCCATCAACAGTTGGCAGGATATGGACGACGCTTTCCTAGCGGCCTTCCGTGTACATGTGGACCCAGCGTGGTCCCACAGCCAGTTTATCTCCATTAGGAAGGAACCGAACGAACCCCTTGCAGCATTTAACCACCGGTTCCAATGCGCCTTGAAGCGGTGCATGGGTCCTTTCATCCCATCTGCGAATGTAACCATCCAGATATACCTTAATGTTATGGACCCTTTTGTTTCCACTCTCCTATGGAGAACCACCGCCCCCAATGACTGGGACACTGGCAAAGGTTTACAACCTAGCCTTGGAGTTATCCCGCGGTTTGAACAAAGCTCCTAGCAGGATTAGGCAGAGCACGCCTTTCAACATGATACCCAGTGGAACTTCTTACACCGGGGGATACAACCCCAATCAAGCAATGGGTGCCCCAGCGATGGCTATGAATCCCCCACCGCCGTCGATAGACCAGCAGACCCGGTACGTATACCCATCGCAAGCACAGACAATACTGGGTCTGGAATTCGTTCCCTGGAACCAGCCACAGCAAATGCAACAACCATCAACACAACTCTTCGGAGTACCTTTCTTCTCGTCGCCGACAGCTGGAGGATTGTCATCCTCGACTTTGGGAGTTGTTGTCGCTTTCCCCGGGAACCAACCGCAACAACCATCACATTGTGACGCGAACACCCAGCTATCCGTCGAGGTTGAATCCCTCCGGCGATTGTTTTCCTCACTGACTGTGGACATGGGATAGGTGAAGGTAGGGTCTTTTGCACCCCACAACCCCAATTCCCAGAGAGGGAATATCTTCTCCGACCAACGAAATACCAATGCCGGAGGAAGGAATTACAACAACGGGCCTCAGCCCAATCAACAACAATGGAATAACAACTCAAACACTAGAGACCCTCCTTCAAACCAAAACACCACTCAGGGTGGTGTTGGACCCAGTCATTCTGCACAGCTTGCAGAATTCTACCCCCTGACTAACTGGTGTAGATTGCACGACACTGCCTCTCATTCCAAGATGAACTGTGCCACACTGGAGAAGATCATCATGATCTCCCCGCTGGACAGACAAAAAACTGTCGATCCTACTCCCCTGGACACACCTATGCAAGAGCCCACTCATGGTGCCTTCACCTGTGAGACCGTCTTCTTTGGGACAGATAAGGAAGACGAAGAAGAACCCGAATTGCAGGGGTTCTTTGATGAATCTATCCCGGCCTTTGAGGCCAATGCCTTCACCAGCCCTCGGACTCCTTACAACACTAAGAGTCAGGCTGGTAAAGGACCAGTTTACACGCCTACACCTCCAAAAGATACCCCTCCCCAGGACAACACAACTGATCGCTCATTCCCACCTAAGGGGCCTGACTCTAACCAAGCTAAGGACCCTGCCAAGGGAAGCCAACAATTCCCGGGGGGGAGGTTTGACATCACAAAGGCGTTAGAGAGAACCACCACCTCCATGACCTTGATGGAGGTTTCGTTGAACTGTCCCGAGCAGAGGAAGTCTCTTCTGAAGCTCTTGGGAAACTAAAAAGTTGTCATTTGCCCACCAAAGACCGTCACTTTTGACGATGCCAACGCGAATGTCTTTCGGGGAAACAATGAGGATCCTCCCTTCTTACTAGGTCTAAACATACAACGGAAGAACCTACACAATTGCTTGGTAGATTTTGGTGCTTCGGGCAACGTCATGCCTTTATTCATATGCCAGAAGCTCGGACTCCATCCCACTCATTCAAAGGTGTAGTAGTCCAACTGGACAAAACTGCTGTAAAAATGGTAGGTGAGCTGAAGAACGTCTAAATTCATCTCATCTAGGACCCCCGGATATCAAGCATAATTGACATCCAGGTGGTCGACATCCCAGAAACCTATGGGATGTTGTTAAGTCAGAATTGGTCCAAGGCCCTTAACAGGTATTTCTCCACTGACTTCTCCCACTTGTGGCTCCCCTGGGAGGGACAATCTAACTAGATCCGGGTAGAAAGTGAGCCCAGGATGAAGTAGGCTCTCACCGAAGTCGGGATGGTGAACGAAGTCCTTTTCTCTGAGACTTCCCCCGAGGTGTACCGACCCCTCGAGATCCTCATATTTGATTTCACCCCCGGGGAAGATCCCGTAGTCTCTCAGAGAATCCAGGACCTACACGAAAAATTGAGAGGTGAGGTTAACTCACAGGGTATCACAGCAACTCCCACTACACTCTTGTCTGACACTTGGTGTCGAGTGCATTATCAAAAACATTCTGAACTAGAGTGTGAGCCTTGCATCGTCGCTGCTACTCGTCACATCAATGCCCTCCGGGAGAAGAAACACAAAGCGGATTCGCCTGTACCTAGTAATTCTTCCGGCGGTACTCCCATGGTGTTGCTGGTCCAGGAATCCCAGCCACAGGCTTCTCCAGAGGAAAACCTCACCCACGTGCCATTAGAGCCGGAGGAAACTCCTCACAACCTTCCCAAAAATAATCCAAAGGCCACTTCGTCTTCCCAGCCCTAGACAACGAACAATGACCTGTGGACCTTGAAGTTCGTTGGGTCCCGATCTAACAAGGTTGTGGGGCCGGAATGGAATTAATCAACCCGCGGGGGAAATCCTTCCTCACGTCTTATAGGTTGCAGTTCAACTGCACGAAAAATGTCATGGAGTACAAGCCCTTGGTCCTTTGACTCCTATTTGCATTAAGAAGAGGAATCACCCGCCTCTGAGCGCTGGGTGATTCAGAGTTGATCGTTAAGCAGGTCCAGAGCCAATATACTTGTCACCACAAAAGGTTAGCTGCACACCGCAACCGGGCATGGAGCCTCATCGAAGATTTCAATGCCTTTGGCATTGAACTCATTCCCCAGAAAAGAAACTACGTTCTGGATGCCCTTGTTGTATCTGCCAGCGCCCTTGAGCCAATGGCTGGCTCCCGACTCCGGAAGTTCTTTGTTGAGATGGTCCCCACCCCATCCATTGCAGACAATGTCACCCACTTTCAGGTCTTTGAGGATGACCAGCATATTGTGGCCTTCATGGCCAATGTTGGTGTCTTCAAGGACCAGATAGTGGAAGAAAGAGATCACGAAGATACCAGGAAGGGTGAAGAAGATGATGGGATCATAGACTTGCCAAGCAACACCATCCCTAAGGGGATGGTAGCGCTAGAATGAATCTTTGACTCAAAACCCCGGGGCTCAGAAAAGATATCATCCTCAGAGGGAGGAACATTTGAAAAAGTTAACATCGGCCAAGTCGGTGAAGAAAAATTTGTTCATATTGGAACCTCCTGCTCCCCAGAGGAGAAGGAGAAGATTCTCGCGGTTCTCCGAGAATACATTGATGCAATTGCGTGGGGGTATGAGGATCTAAAAACCTATGACATATCCATCATGACCCATACTATCCCACTGAAACCTGATGCTAAGCCCTTCTGGTAGAAGCAAAGACCAGTAAACCCAATGATCGAGCCTCTAATCCATCAAGAGGTTTAAAAACTACTGTCAGCCCGGATTATCTTTCCTATCCGACACACTACTTGGGTTGCCAACCTCGTCCTTGTGAGGAAGAATAGCGGCGAGATCCGCCTTTGCATGGATTTTCACAATTTGAACAAGGCACCTAAGAAGGATAATCATCTTCTCCCCTCGTTGGATGAGGTGTTGCAAATCGTGAATGGATCCCAAATGATGTCCTTCCTGGATGGGTACTCCGGGTATAACCAAGTCATGGTTAAGTACAAAGATAGAGACAAAATAGCATTCACCACCAAGTGGGGAACGTTTGCATACCGGAGGATGCCCTTTGGCCTGATCAACGCAGGGGTGAAATTTCAAAAGGCAATGGACATTGCCTTCGAAGGCCTAGTAAACCGGTGCATAATCATCTACATGGATGATTTGACCGTCTTTTCCCTGGACAAGCGTGATCACTCCTCCCACCTCGCCCAAATTTGCGAGAGATGTCGCCGGTATGGAATTTCCCTGAACCCTAAGAAATGTATATTCGGGGTCACTAAAGGGAAGCTTCTCGGGCATATCGTCTCCGAGAAGGGTATATCCATTGACCCTGAGAGAGTTGAAGCATTGTTGAATCTACATATGCCCAGCAGCAAAAAAGAAATGAGATCTTTCTTTGGAAAGATAAACTTTGTCCGGCAGTTCATCACTGGATTCGCCGAGATAGTCAAACCACTCAATGATATGATGAAGAAAGACACGAAGATTGAGTGGAGTCCTGAAGCAAAGCGGGCATTCGCCCAGATTAAGCAAATGATTGTGGAGGCACCAGTCTTGGCTATTCTGGACTATTCCCTCCTCTTTCATATATACTCCTTTGCTTCGCCGCATTTTGTTGTGGCAGTTTTGACCCAGAAGGTCGAAGGGGAAGAACGACCAATTGCTTTCATGAGCTCCCCCTTCAAGAACGTCGAAGTCCGGTATTCACCTTTGGAAAAGTAGGCCTTTTCTCTCATCCATGCCGTGAAGAAATTTTGGCATTATATTCTCCGGAGCAAGGTGCACTCTATCATCCCGAAACAGGCTATTAATTATCTTCTCTAGCAGAGCGAATTGGGTGAACAACGGGGGAAATGTATGGCCATCCTCCAAGAATATGATTTGGAAATGCAACCCATGAAGATAGTCTAAGGCCAGGGACTATGTAGAGCGCTAGCAGAAGGAACTCCAGACATCGAGTGCCAAACTTATACAATGGAGTCTATCACTCAAGATCCGTGGTATACTGACCTAGTATACTTGTTGTTGAATAACAAATGCCTGGAGGGACTTCCCCTTAACAAACGTCGCACCCTGTGGCTGAAAAGCGCACACTTCATGATAAAAAAATGGAACGCTTTTTGCAGGAACTATGAAGGGGTATACCTCTGGTGCATTGATAGAGACCAAGCTGCGAGAATGATTGCAGAATTTCATGGGTAGTTTGGAACTAGGCATGGCTCAGCTGATGCCATTGCCCATCAGATCCTCTGGGCCGAATACTATTGGTCATGTATCTTTAAGGATGTTTACACTCACGTTAGGAGATGCCACACTTGCCAAACGGTGACACATCGTGAACGAAACCCGGCCATGCCTTTGCAGTTGGTCTTCGAAGCTAGACCCTTTGCCCAATGACATTTGAGTTTATCAGGAAAATCAACCCCAAATCGTTTGCCAACCACCGGTATATTCTGACTGCTATTGATTATTGCACCCGATGGTCTGAAGCGATTCCTTGTAAAAACAACACGACAGATGTAGTTATTAAATTCCTGGAAGAAAACATAGTCACCTAATTTGGAATGTCATTTTCTATAGTGTGTGACAATGGTCCAACGTTTTCTTTGGCGCAATTACTCGAATGGACCTATGAAAGAAAGGTCACCCTGAAGTTCTCCAGCAACTACTACCCCCAGGGTAATGGTGTGGTTGAATCTACCAACAAAAATCTACTTGAGGTGATCAAACATTTGTTAGAACAAAAACCCCGGGACTGGCATCAAAAGCTTAAGTTCACCCTCTGGGCAGATCGTATCAGAATAAAGGCAGCCCTAGGGTCTTCCCCATTTCAACTGGTTAATGGCCAGAATCTAGTATTCCCCATCAACTTACAGATCCTGGTATTACAGTTTATGTAGGAGTTTAGCAACCGGGATAACATTGTGGAGGTTCGGCTTTTGAACCTGGTACGAATGGAGGAACAAAGAGATGCAACCCTTGAACACTTCGCGCGTCACCAAGCAGTAGTAAAATGATGGTTTGACCGAAGAGCCCAATATAATGCCTTTCAGATTTCGGACTTGGTCCTCATGTGGGACAAGGCCCGGGAAAAGAAGGGAAAGCATACCAAGTTTCAGCGGCTCTGGCTCGAACCATATCTGATAGTGGAGATCTGCGGGGCAAATACTTATCGCCTCAACACTATGACCGGAGAAGCCATCACATTGCCTGTCAATGGGTAGTTTCTCAAGCACTACTTTGAATGAGGTGGGTGATGAGTTTGTCCGAAGTTGTACTATATGTAAAGTCCTTGTTTGTAAATACTCCCCCGGTGCTCTTTTTGAGTGCCTTGTCCTTGTAAATAGTTTTGTCAGTCGTCCTCTGGGATCGCCTTTTCTTTTTGTGTTTTCCTTTGTTTTTGGCTTTCTGTTGTTTTGCGATTGTTTTCGGGTTCCCAGCCGTTTGTCTTCTTTTTGTGGATAGGTATGCTTCGCATGACATCTAGCCCCTGGAACGGTACCTTGTGCACTCCGGTGAATTTTGAATCTATTGATAGCATGGTGGAATTTGTCCGCACTCTGGAGTTATTTTGTAAGTATGGTAAAAGGTTATGAGTAATCTTCATCAAATTAACATCTTGACAGTTCGGACATCAGTTAACATAAAATCTAAGGAGCAAGTAATCGCATGATCCTCGAGGATAGATCGGTTGCACTAGTTATCAACCAACTCTGAAAATCATAAAAATATCCCAGGTCCAAAACATTCTCTCCTATTTGGTAATTTAAAATTGGATGGCAAGGTGAGAGGAGTACCGCCGTTAAATTTAGCTAAGCTTCAGGTTCACGGTGAAAGAAGTACCACCTTCCCATCTCCAAAAGAAAAGAAAAGAAAAGAACTGAAGAATAGAGAATTCTAGTATCCGAAGGAAATGTGCAGGATAGGATGATTTTGGTCTGATTTGTTCAGTGCCTCCTCTCTTCTCCTCCCTAGAATCATCGGCTTGATTTTATTTCAAAGCACACACCTCACAACTAACCAAAGACCGAAGGATTGAATCATTGATGAATCCGATTTTCTCAGACACCTCGCACGTTGCAAGCAGGATGCTCCACGTAAAGTTTAATCCTGGTTTTGCTAACCAGAGATTCTGAAGTTCTCAAACGTGCTAAGGCATTCGTCCCAGTGGGTCGCCATTTGTTATGCCCTGCATACCCATCCCTACATTTTGTGAAAAAAATGTTGGGTCCCCCTTCTCACTTTTGTTTTTTCCTTGTTTTCTTTTGTTTCCTTTGTTTCCCTCCGGGCTTTGCTTCCACGAGGGTTGTTTTCTCTTGCTTCTTGTCTTCTTTTGTCTTCGAGACCCGATCCCTGAGTGTGTTTGTCTGTTTGAGTCAGCCGGACCCTGGACTCCGGGATCCTTTGCCATCACGTCTTATTTTACGAGAAGATGTGGCTGCATGGAATCCCCGGGCTCGGAGTCTGGAGGTTTGCCTGTTCTGGAATTTGTGGGAGGAAAGCAATGTGTTTTTACCCTAAGAGTATAAATAGGTTTTACCAGTCACTTTTACATTTACCGCAATCAAACACTCAGGGCGATTAAGGCAATTTAAACAGCGTTTTGCTCCCTATGCTTAGCGATTGATTAACAGTGATTAGCAGCGTTTGTTTGTGGTTACTCGAAGGTTAACTAGTTGCAGAGCGCCTCCCGTGCTCGTCCTCCCCACTTCCTCTGTGTTTTCAGGTAGCTCCTTCGGCTCTCCTTTCTGGTTTCGTCTCCCTATTTTTCTTTGTTTGCTTGGTATGTTTCTTGGTTTTCAGTCTCGTTTCCGTTTTTGTTTTCTTTTCGTTTGTCTCTTCATCGCCTCCTGTTAGTGGGATGGCTCTGTCAGAGGGTTGTCCGCCCTCTGTACAGCTGTAAAATTAGTAAAATTTTTTGTGTATATCTTTGTATATTTTGTATATCTCTGTATATATGCCTATTTTGGGCTAGCCTGTGAATCGTGCTTTGGCCCTCGTGTGCGCTTCGGCTCTGTCTATATATATATTTCTTGTATATCCTACACTATGTCTAGTGACGAGCTCGTTGTGCTACATGAAACAAAAGCCCCAAATGTGGAGCTCGTCTGAGAAAGATGTCTGCCTAGTTCAAACTCAGCACCTCGCTGGTTTGAGCCATGGCAATTTTCTCTCTCCTCTGTCAAGTTGGTCTTAATGGCGGGTTAAGTTTCCCACACGAGCATTCAAAACCAGCCCAAGTGGAATTCATTTTTGCGCATGTTTCGACAGTTGTCGGCATTAATGCCATTACTCTCATTATTGCATGGCCATGTGACACTCCCACGTCAGCCTAGTATGGCTAACCTCTGGCCATATCATGCAATGGTTAGTTTTTCAGACTCCGGGTCCCAGGTCTTCATTTGGTCCTTATTTCATTTTCATCACATATGCTGGAATCCCCGGAGGCCCGGGTGGAGTTCAAATTCCTAAGTCATTCTTATTATATACATATTTTTTTCAGGGTTTGACGTGAACTAACATCCTTTCTGGAACAGATGCACAACGGTGGTGAAAGTCCTCGCCATCCAGAATAATGTTTTGTTTTGTATACATACTGACGGTCGTCTTGTTTTGCAGGTTGCTAGAATTAAACTCACCAATCATGTCGGAGGCATCTGCATCATCTCCACCCAGGAGTCTAGAACTCCCCACTACTGTTGCCACTCGGGCAGCTGTCAGGACGAAGGCCGAGAAGGCCTTGGAAAATCTCCCATTAACAATGAAGTATCTGAAGGGGGACACTATCTTGGGATTGAAGATCGATTCCAAATTGCAGCTAATCACCGACACAAGTGTTGGGATGTGGGCCTAAATGTAGGCCCTAGTAAAGATGATGTTCATTCAACGCACGGACAGAGATCCATTGGCCCTCAATGTGGCCAGATCTGGGATCCTCAGGGCTGCTTGCTTCCCCTACTCCGTGCAAGCTCTAGAGCTCATTCTCACTTTGGCAGAATAGTATAACACGGTCGTCTGAGCTGTCATGCTCACCGCCCCAGTTCCAATAGGCTACCCAATGCCTATGGTGTCTCTAGATGCCGCAACTTTTACTGCAGGGCTGGGGATTCCGCAATTTGATGATGTGGTCGTTCTCACCCAGTCTCTGGCCTTGGAAGAATTTTAGAAGCTAGACCACATGGCTCGGCAATATCTCAATAACAACTGGCTTAAGGTGCCAAGGAAGGATTTCAAAAAGATGAAATTGGAGATCCCCCAGACAGAATTTAAAGAAAGCATATAGATGGGGATCATCTCACTATGCAGGGTCTTTGGAGAACCCCATGCCCAGGAATTCTCGACATGGATGTACTATTTCTTATTAGGCATCGCCTCTGGCAGGCAAAGTTTTGATTCGGCCACTATCATCGCCAATCACGTGGGCTCTCAGCTGGTCAAGGTCACCCAGACCCCCAAATTCTACATGACATCCTAGGTTTTATGGGCACTAGCACAACAACGCCCTGTGGCCCAGGGATTACTTACAGTAGGTGTGCTCGGAACTGGCGTAGGCCAAAATGCTCCATGGGATTATTTCCCACGGGTCCAATGGGAGGCTAGTTTCCTCAGCTTCTGTTGAGTGAATGATGCCTTCATTTACTACAACCTCCTCACACCTACTCGGAACACCGGATATTGGCTCTCCAAGGAAGCAATGAATTTGATCAGCACTTATGGCCACTATTACATTCAATATCAACAACATATATACATTAGGGTGACCGGCTTCTCCGTGAAACCCTATTTATTACCCAAACATTGTGGGAATAAAATAATTCTTTTAGAGTAGTGCAGACAAATCCTAGAGCCGCATGCCCTCTTCACAATGAAGAAGGTTACCAACGTCCCGTTCCCAATCTCTTGTGGGAACTATTCTTGCATCCTGGCAGCGGCCAAAGAAGCCGACAACGAACTTAAAAGTTTAGGGCTAGCAGATTTTTATTTGGAGCGGAAAAAATTTGATCCGTTGGGCAAGATAGCGACGGCACTTCCCTGGGCAGCCCCTCTACATGAGCTTAACATAGAAGATTTTTGGGAAGATTGCTAGGACAATTTTGAGGTCCGAAAATGGCATTTCGTTCGGATGACACATGGGATGATGAAACGGCTGGAGCTTCGAAAGTTCCCCAAGGACTTCTTAGACACCAGGTCCACAGAGGACCCGCAATATAAAGAAAAGGAAGTAGACAAAATGGCCCTCCCTCTGGTAAATTGGGATGCGTCAGAGTGTCCGACGATAGAGGAAATCACCCACAATGTGATTGAACGCAGTCATGCATATTTTCAAAAGGTATGTCTGAAAAGTACACGCAAGGTTGGCCCATTTGTGCGGGGTTCAACTTCCGGGGCCGGAACCTCCTCACTGGGCAAGGATAGAGGAAAGTAAAAAATGGGGATCCTGTCTCAAGTCCCATCCACAGCTCCCATAGTGGAACAAATGTAGCAAACCCTAGCGGCATCCCAACAAATGAAGGAAAAATTAATCACCCAGTTGGCAACCCAGCTATTATGGCCGGACCTGTCCGCCCTCCCAATTCTCCTTCACTTGCAGAATTAATGGTCCGAGTAACAGGGACCGGAGCAGAGGAAGAGCGGGCAGTGATGTTAGATGCAGGGCCACCATTGATAACAAGGAGGAAGAAGAAAAGAATAGCTTATCCTCAGCCAAGGGTGGAGCTAGAGCTTGGGATGCCTAGCATCCCCGAAATACAGATTGTTTCCTCGGACTCCTCGGAGCCGGACAATCAGCCTGAAGGTCCCCCGGAGACCTCCCCTCCACACAATGACTTCGACCACATATTCAGGGTGGATGAACTTGTAAACTTACAAGGGGATATCGGGAGAGCGAGAGAGGAGATCACCGCCCGGGATGAAGTAGTAATCCCCATTGAAGGGGAGACCGCGGAGAAAGAAGCTGCCACAGAGAAGGAAGCCCAAGTTGAAAAAGAAAAGGAGCCAGACTAGGTAAATGTCTCCAATGTACCGGAGATACAGGTTCTAGAGACCAACACCGCGGAGGAAAGGCAAGTGCAGAATGAGCAACCAGCATCTGCTGAGAGAACCGGACCTATGGGAGCAACCGTAATCTCAACCACCATGCTCCAGACGCCACCCCTACCCCAAAGAAGGTAACATTCGGTGAGGTGATCACAGCGGCCCCAACACTTAATCTTGGCCTTGTACCTCCACCACCTCCAGAAAATATTCCAACGGAGGGAGATATTCCGGTAAAAGAAGCCGAAGAAGAGAAGCAATAGCAGCAAGGTGAGGGGCAGAACCCCAGTAATACAGATGTTGAATCTAACGCTGCTAAGAATGCAAACACCGAGTCAGATGATACTAATGCCACTAAGGTGGATAATGCAGGTGGTTCAGAGGATACAGGAAAGGAGTCCGAAGAGACTCGAGACACCAGGAATGAACAACAAAACCCCAGAGGGGATTCACAAGATCAGACATTGGCAGAAAGGTCACCCCCACCCCCACCACAATGGTTGGTGGATTCTAGGAGGAAGGCCCCTATAGAAACAAAGGCCCATCTCTCCCTAGCTGAGATGATGGCACAAGCGCAGGGGGGCCAAAGCAAAAGAAGGCCCGGACCCTCCATTCCACTTGAACCGGTCCAGGCGGAGAAATAGTTGTTGTAGTCGCAACACCTCCCCCAGAGATAGATGCGGTAGCTGCTAGAGCCGAAGACTACAATAATGGAAGTACCTTTGGGGAGGCGAGACAAACAGGGTGAGTTGGACCTGTTAAAAGGGGTCAGTCGGGCAATAGAGGCCCATTACGACAAGCAAGCCCGGAAACTCAAGAAAGAGAGGGAAAAGAATGCAAATCTCCTCGGGCTTTTGACAAAGTTGGTGCAACTCATCACTGTTATTCCTCTAGAAGCTTCCACATCCGGAGCTCCGCTCCCACGGGGTGACATAGATGTGCTGACGGGTATGAAGAGGAAGGCTCAGGCCGTGGACAGATGGATCTGTTATACACTGAATTTGCGCCTCTGATCTCAAGCTCTCTTGGTCTTGATAATCCAGTATAACATGGGAATCATCTCAAGGTTGTGGGACCTTATGCTAACCGAGATGAGACCTCCAGGTTCTAGGCTGGTTCCTCTTGGATAATCACCTTAATTTGCTTCTTAGACAGGAAAGTAAATCTTTTGAGGGAAAGGGATAGGAGGATTGCATGAAAGGGAAATGACTGAAAGCAAACTATCTACTAGGTGATGCACCGAAATTAGGGCTTGGATCTCAGTATAGAGGAATGAAACTAATGGAGGAAACATGTCTAATAAGTCACAACTCACTAGATAGGCTTGCATAAGTATTTCATAGGAGGGTCTGAACAACGGACTCAACCTATGACCTGCAAACAAACATCCTTTTCTGTAATTAGGTGTAGGAGTGAGACAA
>MU223773.1:1284281-1309953 GCA_018584345.1 Thuja plicata | reverse complement strand
GCGAGGCATTTTTTCCTTATGTTACCTGCTCGGCGAGTGAGCGACGAGGCCTTTCCTTTTGTCAATCGCTCAGTCGCGAGCTGAAAACCCTTCACTTTTATAGAACGGCGACCGAGCGACGAGCAACTTTCTTCCTTTATCGCACACTCGCAAGTTGTTCTTGACTTATCCTTTCTGCGCGGCGACTACGCGATGACTTTATCTTTTCAGCTCGTCGCAAGATCGCGAGCTCTTCCTTCTTTTATTTTATTGCCCGGCGACTGGGCGACGAGCCCTTCTGTTCCTTTGGTCGCTTGGTCGCGAGCTCCCCTTTTATTAGTCAAACTGCTCGGCGATTAGGCGACAACATTCTTCATTGAGCTCGTCGCTAACTCGCGAGCTAGGAACCCGACATGAAATAAACATCGCGACTGTGCGATGAGGCTTTGCAACACTGACCCGCTCAGTCGCACAGCTTGAATGACTTGACTTATGCAGCTCGCGACTGCGCGATAACCTTTAAAAGTAGCTCGTCGCAGACCCGTAAACAGGACAGAACTTGGCAAGAATAGATCGCGATTGCGCGACGACTGTGATTGGCAACTCGTCGCGCAGTCGCGCAACTTAATAACTTGAATCAAATTTCACCGCGATCAAGCGACTTAGGTGGGTCCTGTTCTTTATGTGACTTGTAACATGGATCTAGCGACCTCGCGACCAAAGAACAAACGCTAAGTCGGGAGACATTTAGGGAATATTCCAAAGGGTTACAAGACTACGCGACAAAGGAGAAGCGCAGAGTCGGGAGAAGAAAAGGAATATTCGCCCAGGGCAAAGCGATCAAGCGACTAAGAAATAAAGCACATGCTCTTAGTAACTTAGAAAAAGTAACTGCGAAATATAAGAGCCATGGCCTAGGGTTTATTACCTCGCTTAAACATAAGAGACTTAGGGTTTTAAGGGTTTTGGTGAGGATCTGAAACCCGGGAAAAACAAGACAGAAGAAACCAGACAGGGCAAACCAGACCAAAAGCACAGAATGGGAAATTTGGGCAACAGGATCATCGAGCAAATAATGGTCGTAACGCAATTTTTAGTCGTGTCGTTCCCGGATCTTTACCAGATCAACAATCTCCTTAATCAGGTGAACGTATCCACCACCCTATGGGAGGGAGACTTAGAAAAATATGAAGGATGGAAGACCAGGTTAGATGAAGTCTTTAACTCCAGGGGAGAAGCCAGCACGGAGACGGGAATTTTGGGGGAAGAATCATTTGAGTCCCTCTGAGCCCAGTACTCCAGACTTGGCCATGGAAGACCAGGTTAGATGAAGTCTTTAACTCCAGGGGAGAAGCCAGCACGGAGACGGGAATTTTGGGGGAAGAATCATTTGAGTCCCTCTGAGCCCAGTACTCCAGACTTGGCCTCAAGATCGAGGTATGCAAGCAACTAGTTAAGGCCCTAGGAGAGAAAGTAACTGCGGCTAAGTATCCTTTGGGCCTATTGAAAGCATTTGTTGTAAGGGTGTCACAAGTCGACCCCTTCACCACCGGAACAATCGCCCCAGAGGACTATGTCTTCAGTAAGTATGATGAGCCTATGGAGTCCCTGTATCAGTCTGCCAGGGACTTCAACGGAGGGAGGTTATCAAGACTATCTAAGATGATGCTCTGGGCTCATGACGTCATAAAAATAGTAGATGAATTCCAGAACGGGGCCGGAGAAGTTGAAGAGAAGTACGAAGCTATCCGCGGCTGGTGGGATAGTATTAAGGATATAGACGAAGATGGCATTAGCCAAGTTTTGGAAGCATTTAAGAATAGTAAAGGGCAATAAAATTCTCCGGATTCTGGGGATTATCACCAGCAGGGTGCATTCTTTTACATTCATTATTCTTTGAGCGTAAGCTCCCGGATCTGGGAGTCCCGGATCCAATAGTTTTGCATTCTTTTAATGACCTGTGTCCAAATTCCCCGGAGCCGACCGGTCATTATCAGGCAATCAGTAAGGGTGTCAGAAAGTAGGTGACCCCAGCAAGGCACGTCAGCTCAAAGGATGATTCTGACAGATGGTCTTCCCAAGGCGTTGCTCCATCATTAACTACCTAGTGCATCAAAGACAGTGAGCCACATATTGCATTGATGAGGCATGTAGCATCGAGCTCCGGAGAGTTCGGATTTATTCTTTCCTCCCTCCAGCACTCTTCTCGATGTTGATTCTTCCCTACTTCTTTTCTTATCTTATTCTTTTGACATGTGAGACCTCTACTCTCTTTGAGGTTGTTGTAACATGGTACAGGTAGTACCGGCCACCGGATATTGTATTTTATTGTTGAGTGTGCAATTAGATTAGGTCAGTTTTAGGCCAACCTTTGTGTATAAATAATAAGCCCGACCTCATTTCAAGGGTCGGCGAAATTGATGATTTTGCAATCCATAGCAATAGCATTTCAGCACTTTGATTTCTTGTAGTTGCAAAGCTCAATGCTCAGTAGTTCTTAGTAGTTCTTGGTAGATAGATGCTCCCTTGGAGTTGTTGATGTACACATCAGTGATGTTGGAAAACCATTAATGAAGAAGGAAGGATTCTCGCAATGTTGTTGTTGGTGTTCTGATCTCTGAGTTAATACTCTTTTGTGTTGTATGTTTCTGATGTCCCTTGCTCTAATGTTTTAAGTAGATTAACCACTTCTTTTCCCCTCACTATTGAATGTGTATGAACTGATGGTTCTATATGCATTCAATATTTAGTGTAGTATGTTAGAGCATGGTTGATGTTTTGAATGTATGGGCATAACTATAAGTAGAATGAATACTCCTAACTCTGGCATATCTTTTGAAGTTTATTTGGTAAACTAATGTGTGCTTGCTGGAAACCCCCTACTTACCAAAATCCTCGGAGATGAGGAGCTAAGAAAATCAGCTATCCCCCCGAACAAAATAGTCACACTTCCAACTTAGCTCCCGCATTGTTGAGACCCGACTCTCAGGTCCTTGAAGGCTCAGAGAATTTATTCCCCGGACAACCTTTACAGGCGAAGTTGGCCGGTACCCCGGTACCCGGTGACAACTTACCTCTGTTGGCGAACCAGTCACAAAGTCCCGTCAACACATTGTCAAGAAACCCATGTAATAGATTTTTCTAATTTCAAGAGGAAGATAGAAAGTGTGTTCAATCCCATGTGATGTTTTGTATTGTGAAAATCATTAAAATATTTCATCAATTCACCTATTTGATGATGATAAATGAGTATTTAACGTGTATTTATCTATGTCCTTCACTAAGGAACATGGATTTGCAAAGAAAGAGAGTAGACAACAATGGCTTATGGGATTGTAGCTTAAGACATTTTGACTTTCTAGGCAATCTATTAAAATAGAATGTTATTTGGTTGTTAGAATTTTGTGTTCTTTGGGAAATCTTATTTTTAAACAAGTGAAATCTTAATCATTTTTAACATTAGATCTAGTTGATCACCTTTAAATCGAGGGTCTTTAAGTTTTCATGTAACTCAACAACTAGCTCTCACCATCTTACATGTACACGAAGGTGGAAAACATCCAAAATTTCCTTGATTAGAGAGGAGATAAGACAGGGTTTTGTCTATAAAAGGAGTGGGGAATACAGACTTTTATATCAAATAACAATAGTTTATTGTAAGCTTAGTAAGGGAGAAGTATGACAAGACAAGTTCACTTCGATATTTATTGCAACTGTAGGGAGAACAATGTTGATAATCAGCTAAGAATGTTGTTCAAGCTCCGAAATGAATCCTTATTGCTTGCGATTAAGCAGGTCATTGGGCCAATTTCATCCAGTCTTGCCACAATGGAGTCTTATTAGAAATATTCCTTACTATGGTGGTTAAAGCCTTTGGAGCATGTTACCAGGCTTCAAGGATGGTGAATGCAATGTTGTGTGATGATTATAAACTTGTTGTTTCAATGACTGATACAAATGAAAATAGACTGTAAAAAAAGATTTTATTGCTGGAGTTTTGATTCCAAAGTTGTGGCCAAGAAGAAGAAAGTTGCTCAAACTCTGACTCTTTTTTGTGAAGGACTGGGCAATCTGGACATTACTCGGTTTGCCAAATTTGTGGCAAACAATGGTGATCGTTTCTCTGCATCTCAGCTTGAGAGGATCAATGTACTGGTTGATGATTACCTTACCATAGCTAAATGGATGTACTCACCATCAATTGATACTAATATTACAAATTTGGATATTGGACAACCAAAATAAACCTCAGACATCAAGGAAGTGGAATATGATCCAAACTGTGTCTCCTTATGGAAGCTATTGATGAGGCTTGTTCATCAAACCAGTAAGGGAGCTTGGTCAACTTGTAAGGGAGCTACCCTCTTTGGTAGTTATCTATATAAATAAATAAATAATTACCCAAATGATCATCAATAGTGGATAATCTTCCCTCTAAAACCCCTTTGAATGCATTGAAAATAATAAAAATAGTCCATGATCCATGTGCAGAAGATAATGTATATCACAAGAGTCATCTTATATTGCATAAGGAAAGAAGTTATATATGAAAATGAGTCTGCTATAGACTCTATCAGGGTGTATATATATATATATATATATATATATATATATATATGAGTTGAATGATATGAAAGGTTGGGGTATAGAGCTTTAATCTAAAAATGATTGTTACAACAATCTAAGAACTGAAAACTGGAAGTGGAAAAGTAACAAATATAATGTTGTACACCTGTGATTGAAATTTGTGCGTGGCTCCTGAAACTGTATATGGCTTGAAGTTGTAGGTCCTTCCACTTCACTGTTGGTTTCCTTCCATTTCGCTGATGGTTTCTGCGTGTTTTCAAATTTTGAAAAATCAAAATGATTTTTCCAACTTGTTGCTTAGCCATTTCTCAGGAAAATTGTTTTCAAATTTTAGAAAGTCGATGATTTTTCTTGCTACTTCTTACGTGCTTCTGGATATTCTTGAATAAAAAATACCTTTGAATACTTGTATTCCTTTATCAAATTTATAAAGCCTTGGTGTCCCTATTATATTCGCAATATATTGCATCAAATTTTTGGGATATTAAACCCCCCAATATGAATGCATGTGATATAATATTGCCTAGCTAGTGAAGACCATGTGACTAGAATAAGGATATATATAAGATGTATGAGTCTTATTGGATCATTAGATTGTGGATTGTGTTCTCATTGTAGATATTTGGAGGTTTTCCCCCCTCAAAGTGGCTTGTTATTCTGGGCTATTATTGAGTATTTTTATCATATTTCATATTGTTTTCTTCTTTTGTTCAAGTTATTTCATTATACCAACAGTATTAGCACCAAGGAAAGATGGAAAATGAGCAATGTGCAAAGGCTCAAGAGATATCAACAAGGTAACTATCAAGTACCAATTTTCATTATCATTGATTGATGACAAAATGGACTATTTGAGTAGCAAAAAGTATGTTAGATTGATCTAGAGAGTGGGTATTATCATATTAGGAATAGAGAAGGTGGATGAATAGAATATTACATTCAATATGAATGAGGGCCTATATGAATGGTTGGTCACACCTTTTGAGTTAATGCACCAAACACATTCATGAGACTGGTGAACAAGGTATAGAAGAAATTTTTGGGTAAGTTTGGTTTTGTTTACCTAGATAATATTTTGACTTTCAATAAGACCAAAGAACATTTGTGGAAGATTAGGAAAGTATTGCAAATATTGAGATAAGAGAAACTATTGATAAACATAAAGAAATGTAGCTTTGTGAGTACAAAATTGGTGTATTTTTTTTGCCATTTTCATGGAGGTATTATAGGTGCGTCCAGAGAAATTAGGAGCAATTGTTGAATGGTCTACACCATCAAACAACATAGGTAAGATCTATGTATGGATTTGCAAGCTTCTATAGGATTCATAAAAAAATCTAGTGTTATTTACACGCCACTAACAAAAGAAATGAGGAGAGATCAAGAGTTCTAGTGGACATCATAATCATACAAAGATTTTCAAATTACTAAAGCAAAAAGTAAAAAGAAGCCAATGTTTTTTATTATGGGAAAAAAAGTTTTTGAAGGGACCTGAAACCCTTTGCAAAATGGTCACAAAAGATATTCCATGAAAGACCACAGCAAGGAATGGAACAAGACCAATACAAGGGTTTTTCCACCAGGCTCCCACAACCTGGAACAGACACCAAGAAAAAACCAACATGCAACCCGAAACTAGAGAAGGACAAGAGAAAACTCCAACCCAAACACCCCATACCCATTAAGATTTACCTTTAGTATTTCCTTTATGGGAATGAAAGGTAATATCAAAAGAGGGCAAAGACGACTTGAATTTCTTTCCCTTTACAGTTATTCATCCCTCTTCCACCTTAGCAACTGCATCCTGCCAAGCCAATGAAACGGATGCAAGAGACCCAACACCCTGAGCAAAAACCCCCTGCGGGAGAACCAAAGATAGGGGCAACAACAAGCCGAGAGATAGCCCTAGCCAAATTGTCAACAGTAGGACCAGCAGCATAAGCCCTACCACAACCAATAGAAATAAGAGCTAGAACAAGGCTCATCTCAGCAATCCCTCCGACAGAAGCTATCTGTGAACTAGAGACAACACCATCAAGAAAAACAAGGCCAACAACATCCTGAGAGACAGCCCCAACAATACCATCATTAGCAGAACCAGCAGTGAAAACCCTATTTCACTGCCATCAGAAGTTTGAGACACAACAAGTCTCGCCTCAGAAATCCCTCCAACTGAAACCACACGTGAAACATGGACAACAACATCCTGAGAGACATGGACAACAACATCTTGGGAAGCAGCCCCAGTAGGTCCAAAAGTTTGGGGCACAACCCCACCAAAAGGAGAAGAAGTCACCAGAAGCAGGGATTTGTCCTCAGCATCCCCCTCAGCAGAATCAAGAGGACCCGACGCAACCACCTGTGAGAAACTCCTTTGAATTTTGAGAATCTTCTCCACCTTATAATAATGAGATGGAGCACCATTCCATCATGAAGCATTTTTTTTATTTTTATTTAAACCACATTGAGCAGTAATTGACCAGTTTTAAAACATCTTCTACACCTAAAGGGAATCCCTTCATAGTCTAGAGTTTGGACCCAACATCCCTTCGTAGACCTGATATGAATTTAAATAGGCAAACCCTTAGGCACATCCATATCCACCAGGATACGAGCGAAGGTAGTGTGATATCTATCAGATGACTCTTTATCAACCATCAAAAAAACCCCAAGAGCTTCTCCCACTTCTTCAAAAAGAGAGTCCACCCAAAGATGAAGAGGGAGATAAGGAAGACGAACCCATATCAGAATCTTATTAAAGGTTTCAGTAGACAGATTAAAATCTGGGTGTCATGGTTTAACCATAAGCATAAATCTATCCTCCTAGCTGAAAAAATTATCACATAGGATTTTGTCTCTATCCTCAGCAGAATCAAGTATAGAAATTTTAAAAAAAAAACCTTGCTAGAGGGTAGATACATACTGGACCAGCAAGAAGAGGCTCCCACTTTTGAGAGATCCAAGCATGCAATTGAGGGAGGCTTGGCTAAAAACCCCTAAACCGACAAATCATTGTTGTAGAAGAGGAAATAGAAGAGTTTTCATCTATTTCCTCTTCTGTCTCTTCTTTCAGATTAATGGAAATATTCTTAGAAGCATGAATAGCCCCAGCATCAGTAAATTGTGTTTCCTAAGAAGCACCAAAACCAGCCGCAGCAACACCATCACTAGAGGAAACCCTAGCAAGAATCGAAGAACCCGCAACCACATTAGGGTCAGCCTTCCCCTCGGCAGGAGAAGCCCTCTTAGCAGACGGAGAAACCCCAACAACAACAACAGACGAAAGGGCTAGCGAACCACCGGCTAGAGCACCAGAGCCAGTGCTAGGAAATGCCCTAGAAGCAGACGGTGAAACCCCAGTAAGAGAAATGAACGAAGGGGCCAACGACCCATCCACCAAAGAACTAGGGTCAGCATTAGAAGATTCCCTAGAAGCATACGGAAAAACTCCAGAAGCAGTCATAGGGACCAGCAAACCACTCGCAAGAGCACTAGGGGAAGCCCTTGTAGAAGATAGTGAAACCCCAGCAGTAACCGAAGGGGTCAGCGAGCCACCTGCAAGAGCACCAAAGTCAGCGCCAAGAGATGCCCTATACACAAACAATGAAGCCCCAGCAACAATAGCAGATGAAGGGGATAGTGAACCGCCTGCCATCGACCCAGTAATCTCTCACAAAAAAAGAAGCCAATGTTAGTGTTTCCTGATTTTGACAAAGTATTCCAATTTGATTGTGATGGTATTGGGAGTGCGATAACAATAGTAGTGATTTAAGAGGGAATACCAATTAGCGTATTATAGTGAAAATTTGAATGATGTAAGGAAGAGGTACTATGACTATGACCAATAGTTGTATGCCATAATCCAAGCCTTGAAGAAAGTGAGGCATTATCTACTGCTAAGAAAGTTGTGTTGTACAATGACTATCAAGCCTTACAATATTTGAGTAGTAAAGGAAAGTTGAATCAAAGACACATGAGATGGGTCAATTTCATGCAGAGTTACACATTTGTGTTGAAGCATAGAAGCATCAAATCTAACAAAGTTGTTGATGCATTGGGTAGAAGGTGAAACCTATTGATAAAATAAAAATTAGAAATCATGGGATTTGAAGAACTCAAACAGATGTATGAGGGTGACCTAGATTTAATAGAAGCTTGGAGAGCAACTAGGGAACTAGTAATAATCAACAAGAATTAGTGGTTTCATTATTTCATTGAAGATGACATGCTATTCAAATGGATCAATTATGCATTCCTAGAAGCTTAATGAGGGAGAATTTGATCAAGGAGAAATGTAGTGGTGGATTAGGACCAATTGGAATTAATATATAAGACAATGGATTCAAAGATTGAACATTATTTATAGCCTTAAATTTATAAGAATGCAAGAAAATTTGCTTAAGAGTGTAGGACTTGTCATGTTACCAAGAAAAGAAGACAAAATATTGGATTGTATAAAACCTTTACAATACTAGAGAGACCTTGGGAGGATATTGACATGGATTTTGTATTAGGACATCAAAAAAAATACAAAGGGCATGATTCAATATTTGTAGTAGTAGAAGGATTTTATAAGATAATACATTTCATTCCTTGTAAGGAGTAATGATGTTATACATGTTGCTAGCTTATTTTCAAAAGATTATGAGGTTGCATGGATTACCACAGAGCATAGTCTCAAACAAGGACACAAAGTTCATAAGATATTTTTGGAAAACAATATGGGAGAAGATGAAGGCCAACTTTAAATTCAATTTAGCATTTCACCCACAAGTTAATGGACAAACAAAAGTGGTAAATTGGAGTTTGGGAAATAAGTCGTGATGCTTAGTGGGAGATAAGCCAAGTGTAATGTCATAAATTGTATCCCTTTACGATTTCACACTCTACTTAGTACCTCCTTTAGTGTCTTTTCTCCTAAATCATTTTAAGCCCATTTATGCCCTACTCCACATTATATTTAACTATTAAACCCACAACTTAATAGTCATCAAATGTTAAATTCTGGGACTAGGTCCTATGTTTTGGGCTCTGACATATTGCTATCCATTTTGCTAGTCCCAGAGTTGGGTGTCTAAATTTGCAGTCCCTCCAAAATGGCCCAAATTTAAATATAGATGTGAGTGTCAACTTCTGTCGCTTGTGATCTAATCTCAATCTTTTCATTTATTGTTATTTGTCAACCTACATTTTAAAATACCTTGTAATCCTTATATGAAGTACATCTTCTATCATTCAAAAGGTCTAAGATATTCTATGATATCTTAATATTATCAAGCAAACTCTACATATCTAAGTATTCAACACATTGTAGTAGACTACAACATTCAACATTCAAGTATCATTTCATGTTTGTCATTTATGATTATCATGTTATTGCATTAACACTTGCAAAACTTGTCTACTTAAGAGCATTGCAACACCACCTTTATGTGAAACTTCGTGAGAGGGTTTCAAACCTAAGGTATAATAATTTTATTTTAGCATTTTTTTATTATTTTTCCTCTATCCTCCCTAACGCATCATTCGTTTTCATCATCATAGCTATTGTGGAGGTGGGAACACTATCACAGAGTTCGGCTTATGCAAGCCCCTATATAGCACAACCATTTTTTTATTTTTCTTGTGTAGGATTAGATTTGACAGTGAAAGTGGTAGAGAAATATATATTTGATTGTTACAAGTTGTGACTAACTTCAAATAAACGAAAAACCTTAGACTAAGGAGATGGGTTCCCCTATCCTGTTATTCTAAGCTAAATTTTGGGAGACACGTCTAAAGGACCTCCTAATTGGTTTTTTTGTCACCTATCCTAGTTTCATACACCTTCATACTAGGGTGTCTAACACTTGTGTTTGACACTTTTTCCTCCAAATTTCAAATTCAAGTTCCTCTTTGTATCTCCTTTCCAGATCTATACATTTATGTTCTCTACTTTTTGCATTATGTCAATCTTGCTTCATTTAGCCTAGTTTTTCTCTCTCTCTCTCTCTCTCACACACACACACACACATAATCAATTCCAATCACATGCAGTAAACAACAAGGGTGAATCTATGTCAGATTGTCTCTTGCTTGTGATAGTAGTCTAATGGTGCATTCCTCTCTAGTGTTGCATTGGAAAATGAATTGATCCTAGGTTAATAAATGTGTTAGTCTAGGATCACTTTCCTATATTTCACCAAGAAATTGGGATATAATTCTAACGAGAATAGAGTTTGCACACAACTTAGTGAGAAGAAAAGCAAAAGGAAGACAACATTTGAAATCATGACTAGATTGCAACCAAAAGAAATAGTGAAATTCAAAGACATCAATAATGAAAACAAAAGTGGATCAAAAACAAAACAAAAATTGCAAGGCACATGGAAACAATAAAAAATTGGGTGAAGGAATGCTTGGAGATAATGAACAAGTACAAGGGACAAGAAAATGGAAAGAAAATAAACAAATATTTTGTTGTTGGGACAAAGTTATGGTTTATCTCAAAATATAAACATTTCTAATAGGAACCTATAACAAACTAAAGATGAGGAAGATTGGCCTCTATATGTTCTTAAAAAGTTTGACTCAAGGAATGCCTAGAGGTTGAGTTGTTAGAAAACACTTGGTCTATCACCTATATTCAACATTGTAATTCTCCATTAGTACCATGAAGGACAGCCGAGTCATAACACCATATAAGTTTCCTTTAAAGCCACAAGAACATATAGAGCAGTTTTTGGATAGTAGAATTGGATGCAACACCAAATACATACAATATACAAAATACCTAGTCAAGTGGAAATGATAATAAGTAAAATTCTCATCATGGATTTCACAAGCTGAGGTAGAGCATTTTAGATTTCCTCTCGAATTAGCAGAGCGTGGGACTTAGTTTTCAAACAACCTCAAAAGTGTCTAATACAGGAGCATCCCAATGTAGCTTATCACATTTCACCAATGACATCATTTTAGATTAAGATAAAGGATTAGAGTCCAACACTAGCTCATACACATAATTTCCAAGTCTCAATAGTTTTGGAGAAGACTGCATAAAGTTATAATTGTCAGAAGAGTGCAATTCAAGATAGGTAACACTTAATATATCAAGCAAGATTTGTGGAAGCTTTGTGTTCCTAGTAGAGTTTAGCCTAACATATCCCAAGGCAATACAAGACCCAAAACACCTTCACATAGAATCGCATTGAGTTTCTTCAACACCCTATGTTGCACCAATAGTTTTTGGCCAACCTACACGTACACTACGCATCAAGGTTTAGAATATCCTACAATCATAAAGCCTAGAGTTGATACATAAACATTCTTGGAGTCCATCTAGAGGAAACCAATAGTAGGACAAATGAAGGCGAAATAATATAGAGTGGAGTAGTAGAGTGATAGAGTGATGGTCACTAATATACCTTTGCATGTAAGCTTGTAATGAGTTTGTGGTGGCATGTAAGTGAGTCTGTATTCAAAATTTGCACATGATAGATCAATGAGCTAGTTGTAGTATTTTTGTAATATGAAATCAATGATTGCTTTGCTATTTTGAATTTATTACATTATGTTAACTCTATGTTGCACGTTCAAGCAATCCTTTTTGGGCTCTCTATTAGTGATTGAATCATGTACGGACCTTGAATTTCAAAAACGTGACTTCTACATGTAAGATGCCCTTTGCTATACATGAGTGCAAAATTAAATTGTGGATAAGATGCTTGACCTCTACAAGGTATGCACCACTATAGAGGCGACCATTTGTCTTTTGGGACAAAAATTTAACTCTATTATGGGGTGCATGTTGTACTTTTAGGCTTTGCAAATTTATGTTTGTCTTGAATAGGATTTTTTGGGGATTTTTCATGATTAAATTCAAACATGAATAGCATGAACTGAAATAACCTGTGTGAAAATTTGACAATAACAAGTAGGAAGTATCTTTCAAGGAAATGCTTATACAAAACTTCATTAGTGGGTTGGAGAATAATGGACATATGGTTATTATTGCTCTATAATCACCTCTTATTCTTCTAAGAATTGTCCTATGATCTTTTGTAGCTGCTTTGATAGTCATTCTCTTGAACACTATTTATAGACAACCTAGGCAATGATCATGGTAATGAATACAAATAATTGCTAGCAGCAAACAAAATTTATTTAGTGTATCATGTATAGTAAACGGCAAGCATCAATGAATCAAATCTATTGATCATGATATTGCATTTGCTGCAACAATGACTATGTGAGCTACCAATGGTGAATTAGATAGACCTAGATTGATATGACATTTGTAGAAAAGATATTATAAAAAAAAAATTATATGAACACATTCCTTTTCACATTATTGAGGTTTGTTTTCTAGTGAAGTTTAATAGACAATTCACCAGCTCAAATCTCACAGTAAACATAGCCTATAATCTAATTGCTGCTATGTGTTTGGCTCTTCAGATCTCTCATCAAACCTTAAAATATTAATTTTAGGAAAGTTTTTTTTTAATTATAGAATATGCATCATAGATAAATTAAAGTGTTTAAGTATAGTAGAAGGAACACATATCTCCTAAAACATTTTATCTTTTTCATATAATTTTGGTTTTAAAAGAGTTATATTTTGTTGATCTATTTATTAGTTTTTAGTTCTATTTTTTTAATTACTACTTTCATATAACATAAGTTCCATAATTAGTGTTTTTACAACCTTAATCCACATCAATGGTATCAAATCCTATTTAATACTACATGTACCATCAAATAGTCCTAATATTTTCGTTGAATATGGAAAATCCATTAGACTACCTTCTCGATAGGTGTGAATAATGGCAAATAGATACTAAATAACAAGTTAGTGATCATTGGTCTCATAAAAGTGTTAATTAAGGTATATCTAAAAAGAAAATGGCAAAAGATGAATTTGAAAAAGTCATAAGAGATCATTTGGTGGTCTGACTCTTCAAAGTTCAAGTAAACTTTGAGAACTCTAGCTTTTTAACACATAATGCAAATGCCACTGATAATTTACTTTTTGAATTGAAAAGAATAGTGCTTTGAAATTATTTATTAGATTCAGATAAAATGTTATTCTCCTTTCTCGAGTCAAGCTCCAAGTTGAATAGTGGTGGAAGGTCGACCTTCTAACCAAGGAGGAATATGGCAAGCTTAACTTTGATAAAGACTAAGAAAAATGTGCTTGTAGAGATTTTATTGAGGGTACAAAATGCCTTTCTCTAGAGGGTCCACATGAAGAAAATTATATTCAATTAAAAATACTATGATTTAAGGTCCAATTGGTGGAGGATACTAATACTTTGCGTGCATTCTATGTAAAAATTTGCATCAAGGACTCTAAGAACAGCTAGATCCTCAACTACTATTGTGGCCTTTGTCGCTACATCCAAATAGAGATGAAGTTTATGGGAAAAAATATTGAGACTACCTACTATCGTGTAGTGAATATTGAAGAGAAAATTAGGCTCAAAGGTAAGACTTTTGTAGATGTCAAGCAAAAGGGAGACACGAAAACAAAGTTTGAAGGAAATGATAGTTTGCCATAGAAGAAAACATCACAGAAAATGATAAGAAAATCTAGATGGCAAATTATATACTATGAAACTCACAAAAACCAATGGCATGACCAAAAGTACTATCATTCTAGCAATACTCTTGTGTTACCGTTCTCAAACCTAGAGATAAATTTTGCATCATTATACATGAAGATACATTCCGCAAAAGAGAAGGGGAGAAGATTGTTAATGTGAATCCACAAGCCACCATCACCACTACAAAGTTTGTACCAATAAATGACAATGAAAAGCTATTTCACTCATAGATGTAAGTGAATGGAGAAGCTTTACATTTCATCAAGGATAGTGGAAGTCAAAAAAAACCTATTGTTGATCAAAATAGTGAAGTGTATGAACCTAATCAATCAACTCGTTCCTACTTCTAGTTATCCTTTAGGAATCTAACGAATTTATGTAGTACAACAGGTGTAGCCCTTCAAGATAAATACATATAGCAATATGGCGGCCAAATCAGATTAGAAAATGGGTTATGGAATATACATGAGAAAAAAAGAAAACAAATCCATTCATATTACTATATGTCTTTATCTCAAGGACCAAACATGTTGTACCAGTATCTTGGCACTTCCCCTCCTCCTTGGGCATACTTAGGACCCAAAATCATTGATTACATGAGTACTAATCTTGAATAACTAAATGATCTCCAATTAGAGCACAGTTTAAACACCATGCACCCTATATCTCAATCTCTTCTCGGCCTTCTGAAATTAAAGTAGGTAAGGAACATAATTCAAACATTAAGAATTTCCACGAGGAAAAGTTTCACATAAAATTTCATTGTTACAAAAATTTTCTCATCCACTCCTGATGATGAGTAACCATACTACTATTATCATTGTCAAAACATTTACTTCAATCTTTCCATAAAGCTATCTACATAGTTTGGATTTCCATCGGGAATTTAGTAGTGAGGAAAGGAAATTCACTGTTTGAGGAATGGAACTTTCTACGTGTGATTCATATTTTCACTATATTTTTTTGCATTCTACGGACCCTAATCATAGGCATCCATAGCAGAATAAATAAAATACGGAAGCTCAATATAGATTAAATTAACAAAATAAATATACTGCAATGCTACACAAACTCACATTAACTATAATTTTATGTAATGATCTCTAGATTTGATTAATAAGTACTATCGCATTATGGATTAAGTCTTGCTTTTCCTTTTTCCCCAAACTTCATACAGTTCACGTTCATATATTTTTCCTGCTTCTAGTATTTCTTACCACTTGACAGTTGGAATCACACAAAGCACTATAGTGAACAGTTCAACAAACCCATCAATTATGTCTCCTCATCAAATATATCCCATAAAGGGTAGTAATATAAGTAGGCATTACTCTCGTTCCGTAGAGAATATGTTTATACCATCAAATATATCCCATAAAGAGTAGTAATATAAGTAGGTATTACTCTCGTTCCATAGAGAATATGTTTATAGTTATACCATCAAATACAGGCCTAGTATAATTATGCATTTTGGCTGGGGTGCCACTTGATGCTGCATCCAATACTGAAAGTAGAACATAATATTTTGTTAGGGCAAATTATGTGAGTATATCCACATATTCAACATAATTACCAGTCCAGTTTGATACAGAAAAATAGAATAAGTTTCAGGTGAGCTTTTAGTTTTGCATACCTTGGTTTTTGGGTAGCATTGACTGGTTGACCATTCAAGACACAGTCTATTGCCTGTCTTATGTCACTGTAGATACGATGTATGTTAATTTCTCTACTATGAAGAAGTTACATCCAATAGCAGGCTTTGAAAAGAGTGGAAAAGTTCAAATGAAACTTTAATTATACTTGCTTTTTGTAGCATACCTTCCTGTAACAGGCTTGTCATTTCTGGGTCGCGATTCATCAAACCGCCCATGGTAGGCAAGCTCAAATGGTTGGTTTCCATCCTTTTAGCACCCAACAGACACATTTTCTATAAGGTAATTGAACAAATTGACCATGCTAGTATTATAAATAGCTTAAAGAAGAAACAGTAATTTAAGGTTTTATAACTTTTTGAACTTGCTCGATACCTTTTTGAAAAGGAAAAATTCAGGAGTACAAACAGCTCCAAATGCCCGTGCAACTTCTTGTGTCTATTGGAAAATATATAAACAAATTGCTCAGTAATTCTTCCAATAAATATTTCCAAATGTTTTGAATGTATCCAGAAGTATATTAGATCAAATTTTCATATAATAGTAGGGTTCTCTTGTACGTTTAAAAAAAAAGTGGCACCTGGTGCCCATCATAAATTTTCTCCTCAATCAATAGATGAACTCAATTGATCAGAATAATATTCTCTTAAGAAGCCAACTAAACAGTTAACCAGATATCATCTGCTTCAACTTGTCCACCTGGCAGTTATACCATCAATCATAATGGCTAGATACTAGAAAGCAATCTCCTATATATTGTCATGCACATACTAATCAACAGATGACCATATTCTGAGGCATCTATATTGCTGCCCTGCTAGGAGCACTCGAAGACTGAAGTTTATTGTCTATCATAATTTGATCATGGAAGTGAGTTACATATGCTTTCAGCATTACCATCTCGACGTGGTTGCAAGAGGAGCATCTGACATAGCTAACTAATATTAGAGAATCCAAACTTATTTCTGCCGTTAGAACCCATCCTTCCAATTTCTTCATCATGTCAATGTCAAAGGAATTTTATAAATCCATTGTAAAAATATGTTTTGGTATAGCTGGATTCAGTATGTCATGGGCTCTCATTAACCACGGTTGTGGTTTAACTCTGACTAATGTAATATCTTGTATTTGAAGAAGAAAAAAGTCCTTCTAGGCCTTCCATATTGTAAGATTTGCCAATTGGGCAAATGAACCCAAGATCTTGATGCCAAGAATGACCAAAATAGGCAAAACTACAAAGACAATTGAAGATTGCAAAATGTAATATGATCAAATTGTATCCTCAATTTTGGAATAGCTATCAGATTGCATTTTGCAATTTTTGATTGTCTTTGTGCTTTTGCTATTGTGGTAACTTTTTACACCAAGATCTTGGGTTGATTTGCCCCATTGACGAATCTTACATGGTACCAAAGCCTTTTTGGTGACTCAAGGCATGCTCATTTTCGTTGAGGATTGAGGGTTCCATTCACGGCTCTATGTTTCAAGATTGCTTTTGGTGATTGGTGGAGCCAATCAAAGGTTACCATTGCATCTAGAGTGTTCAAAAAGGTTGATTTTCCTTTTATTGCATCTAAAACTAGAAGGAAATTGGAAGCCAAATGTATGCAGATTTTAAACATGGAGGTGCTAGCTATATTTTACAAGTAACACAGCTTTTAGTGCATTTTGGGTCAAATCCAACCCTACCATTGAGTCTGAAGCGGCCCAAAGCCCTAGGAGCACTCATGAAATTGTCAATTTTCAAGCATGTTGCTCAAGAGATACTATGAAATTTTCCTCCTTTCTATCATATATGTTGCAATCTTCATTTGTGTGTGCAAAAGTGAGCAGATCTATGAAGTATGAAAGGGCATCAACTAAGTTGCCAATAGCAGTCTATAAATTTATTTTTCCACCAAAAAGGTATGATTGGCAATAGTGAATCAACCACTAATCAACACCTAACATTGATCCTTTGGGCACCACCAACTGTTGTCTTTGGCATCTAGCAGCACATATACCCTTGCTAGCTAGTATGTATCCTCGCCGATAGTTTTACCACCCATGAACCACTTCAACCCCTTGAGGGAATTTTTCAATCTTCTACAAGGGGATTTTGACCTATTTACAAGTGGTTTGGAGATTCTATGGGTTACCTCACCATCTACATGTATATTCCATTGCTTGTGTAGTTTTTTGGCTAGTGATGTGATGCAAACATTAGAATTCTTGCTTTCCCCAACCTATCCCCTCTCTATTTACATTTTAGTTTTGGGATTAATCTTTGCAAGCTCCATTTTGGCACCCGATCTTTGATTTTCAAGCAATTTTTCTATGTAGGCTAATTTTTCAAGGCCTTCATAGTTGTGTAAATAATTCATGAGTTTTGTGTTTTCCAAAAAGTGTAGTTTTTTAAAATGTTATCTACTTCTCATTTTAGGATCTTTTGAAATTCCATTGGGCTCAAATGGACTCCTTTTTCAAGTGCTTATTTTTTTTGAAGTGTAATTTTTTGTGTACTTTACAATGGTAGCTTTGGCTTTCTCCCATTATCTATCAAAATTCTTGCTTCGCTATTTAAGCCTCTTTGGCATTTGTAATTCCCTAAAATCAATTCCACTATTGCAGATTTGGCAAGTGGCAAACTATACATGCAGTAAGTGTAAAGCGTCATTCTCAATTTTGTTGAAGGGGATCTCTTGATTGAGTGTTTTTGGATGATGTACATTTTCTTTTGTTGGTTAGCCGCTTGATTGGTCTATTACTTGAATGATTTGTGGAGTTAATCATGAATTTTGGTTGTCTATTCCCTCCTTGTATTGTTCATTTTAACATGCTTGGCTGTAAGGTTTCCTGAGAAGAATTAAAAAACATCTTTAGTGGAGGGAATTCTCGCCCTATCTCTATGGAATCATTCTAGAATCTAGTGATTGTGAGAAGGAATGGAAGAAAATCTACAGGAGAAGAGTTCTTAGGATAATTGATATAGACATTGATTATATGAATATAGATTACCCTCATGCTATTTGGATCAACATTTAGGAAGAGTATGGAGATCCTAATAATCCCCCAATTTCAGAAGATGTCTCCATGGACAAATCTCATACCCATTTCATGTTTCTGCTCCTCTCACGAAGACTTAAATTGATTGTTCAACTTCATTAACTTCTATTGTACATGCAAAGGCTTCATCTTTATAATTCTGAGTCAGCATTCTAAGGTTGAGGACTCCTCTACTTCAACATCAGCAAATTTGACATATCATGGGATGAGCAATGCAGTCATATGACGTGCATTGATATTACACCGTCATCTCTTGCTTTTATTGAGATCAAAGTTGCTTCACCAAGACCTTCTGGTGATTAAGTGCACCAAGATTATCCTTGTTTCTTAAAAGGCAGCTAATTGGGATGAGTACAAGGTAAATCTTGAGTGCCAATTTGTTGAGTCCCACCTTGCAAATTTGGGAGGACACAATTGAGAACATTTGTCTCCTTTTGATGGCAACTCTTATAGAGTTGCATCTCCTTCAATGTTATAGGAGTTGATGGTTTCACCATCCGATGCAATAGGAACATCTCTCAGCTAAATCTTAATCGGAGAGGATATGATATGAAGGATGACTTCTATGTTATCAACATATGAGATACAAATGTGATTCTTGGTATCTAGTGGCAAATCGCATTAGGAGAGATCACACAAAACTTCCAGACAATGGAACTTTAGTTTTAATTGGAGGGAAAGAAGTGGTATTACAGGGAATAACCAATAAAGCACCAAGGATTTTATTGGTTAAGAGAATGGACAGGATTTTCTGCCATGAGTAAACCACGTGGGCAACTAAGTGTTTTCTGAATAAAACCAAACCCACTTAAGAAAAGAAGGCATATCATATGGATGTATAGAGCATATCAGACAAGTACATTAAAGTATTTTATAGTATTCCTCCCGGGCGACCACTAGACAAAGGCTTTGAGCATGTCATCGAATTGGAGGAGGGTTCCAAGTCTGTCATCACTACTACCTACTGCGACCCTAGGAGACAGAAGGAGGAAATCAAAAAGGCCATTAAGGAACTATTAAAAATGGGGCACATAAGACCTAACTCAAGTCCCTTCGCTTTCTTTGTAATCTTGGTGAAGAAGAAAAATGGCATAATGTGGATGTGTAACAATTATAAAGCACTTAACAAGAACGCTATCCAGAATCAAAAACCCATTTCCAAGGTCAATTAACTAGTAGATAAGCTTCACAAAGCAGTCTACTCAAAATAGACCTCAATTCAAGCTTCCATCAAATCAAAGTCCATGAAAAGGATATTTACAAAATGGATTTCCAATGTCACTACAGGAATTCAGTTTCTAGTAAAGTTGTAAGGTTTGACAAACGCTCCAGCAACTTCTAAATCGTGCATGAATCAAGTATTTTGCAAGCAACTAAGAAAGTTTGTCCTTATTTCTTTAATGATATTTTAATCTACAGAAAAATGTAGGATCAACACATTGATGAAGTGTTTGTAATTTTGGGAGTACAAACATTATTTGCCAAGGAGCCAAAGTATGAGTTCACTATGACAAATATCTTGTTTCTAGATCATGTTATCATCCCGAAGGGAGTGCTGGTGGACATGAAGAAGATTCAAGTTATTTGAGGTCGGCCATTGCCAAGGACCTTTACACAACTACAAGGATTATTTGGCCTTCGCAACTACTACAAGCAATTTGTTAAGGGTTTCTCCCAATTAGCCCAACATTTAATAGACCTAACAAATAAAGGAGCTTTGACGTGGACTAAGGATTTACTGCAAGCATTAGACAAACTAAAAGAGGTGATGAAATCGGGCTTGTTTTAGCAATTCCAGACTTCATCTTCCTTTCACATTGCAATGTGATGCATTAGGACACGGAAATTGAGTGGTGCTTGTGCAAAACAAGCGCCCAATTTATTTTGAGAGTTGTAAACTCACAAAGGTGGAAAGAAGGCTCTTCATCAATGATAAGGAAATGTTGGCCATTATGCATGCATTAATCAAATTCAAGCAATACTTGGTGGAAAGCTGATATGTGGTCAAGATTGATCACAGTTTTTGAGATATTTTCTCAATAAGAAGAATTTAAATGAGAGGCAGAAAAAGTGGGCAAGAAAATTCCAAGCATATGATTTTGATTTTGAGTATGTCAAAGGAAAGAAGAATGTTGTTGTTGATGTGCTGTCCAAAAGGCCAACTTTTTGTTTAATGTGTCAAATTTGCATGGATTGGAAGAATGAAATCATAAGAGTATGCCAAGAATGCATTTGCAGCTGATGTGTTGAAAGGAAAGTTCTGGGATGATGATACGTACACTATCTGCAACGAATTCATCCTATACAATGGAAGAGTCTTGACGCAGTCATGGCTGGAGTGTCCCCAATGGAGATGGTCCAAACCATGCAGCAAGAGTCAACACAGCGGAAACAATCAACTCCAGATCATCAATAACTTAACAATGAACAATAAACATGCCCATCTAGGCCTTCGCATTATTAGAAAATCAAGATTTACATCATATCTGCCCAGCAACATGCTGGCTTACACTTAAAGCACACATGCCTGATTACAAGCACAAATCCAGATCTATCTTGGATGCTAACTTCTAAAAGACTTACTACTGAGAACTACTTAAAGGAACAAGTGCCACAATATATAGAGCCTTCACAACACATGTGTCAGCCAAAACAATTACATTTTCCAAGAGTAAGAAAACGTAATGTGTAGAAATATAGGTCAGGACCCAAATCAGAAAGATCTCCATGCCAAGATAATGAAATGATGCGCAATCCCAGAGAGACATCGGCCAAAGATCCAGGAACATCGTGATATGAGCCACAAAGCTTCGTCGATCAGGAAAAAGCTTTGCGAGATCAGAAAACTCCAACTGACCGTTAGAACTTGAAGAACACAGAACTAACCATGAATCCAAGATAACTCCACTGCGAAGAACCCAAACGAAGTGGGAAACCAGACATAAGGAAAACATGATGTCCAGAACCAACTCTAAGGTTCGCAATAGCAAATGATCCAAACTGAAGGAACGCTACTAAAAACATAGAAACTGAGAACTGAGAACAAACTAAGAACAAACTAAAAGGAAATCTGTTTTTTTTTGTTGATGCAAGATTGCCAAGAAACCCAAGATGCTTCTGCATCAAGTCTACTTGGCGCTAGAATCAAGGATGACAAAAAAAGATTTTGTAGGCAATCCATGACACTCCCTTGGCAATCCACCCTGGGTATTTCAAGACCTACAAATAGATCAAGGAAAGGGTTCACATGGAAGGGAATCAAGGATGATGTCCTCACCCACATCAAAGAATGCATCGTTTGTCAAAAGACAAACAAAAAATAGGCATTTCTAGTAAATCTCTTGCAACATTGCCCATTCCAAAGTAGAAATGGAAAATTGCCTTGAAGGATTTAATCAGAAGACTTCATAAAGTCCAAGGTATAGATTGTATATATGTTGTTGTGGACAGGCTAACAAAGCATGTACATTTCTTTGCCATCTCTTCAAATTTTAAGGCACCACAAATGGTTGACTTGTTCTTGAAGGAAGTGAAGAAACTCCATGAACTGTCCAAGAGCATCATGACAGATAAAGGTAGTCTCTTCATGAGCTTATTTTGGCAAGAGCTCTTCTTTTGGAAGGAACTAAGCTCACCCCTAGCACCAACTACCACCTAAAAAAATAGATGGATAGGCCAAGATTGTGAGAAAATAAATTGAAGGTTACTTGAGGAATTATGTTGTTGATCAATAGAAGACTTGGATCAAGTGGTTCTACTTGCAAGAATACAATTACAATACCACCTACCATGTGTCAATCAAGATGATGTTCATGGCTTTGTATGGGTATGAATCTTGAAGCTTCATTGATCTCATTTTGGTAGATAGTAGGGTACTAGGAGCAAGTAATGTAATCAAACAATGCTAAGACATTTTGAAGTCAATCAAGAACTCTCCAACTAGCTCAACCCCAACAAAACTTGTATATAAAGTTTAAACCATCATAGGATCGAGAGAACATTTGAGATCAAAGACGTATTTGTGTGAGATTGTAGCCATATGAGCAATCTTCCTTAAATAACGTGAGGTGAAAAATCTCAAACTATGTTTCTATGAGCCTCACAGAATTCTAAGAAGGATTGGCAAAGTGGCCTATGAGATGGAACTAATGAAGGGAAACAAGATACAAAATATTTTTCATGTGCCTTGCCTCCATAAGGTACTAGGAATGTATAGAACTCTTGAATGAGTTTCCTCCAATATATGGATGAAAAATTGGTTCTCATTCTTGAAGTGGTCATGGATGTAAGGGAAAACAAGTTGAGAAATAGAAGCAAAAAGGACTACCTAATTCAGTGGAAAGATCTTTCAATGGAGGATGCAACATGGGAAGCCCGTAGATTTTAGAACATTCAAGCTTGCAATTGCTTGAGGAAAAGCAATTTTGAGCAAGGCGAACTTGTCACGGCCCGTTTTCTGTCAATCTAAGTTTTTACATATTAAATCTATACTTGTGTCTTCCCTATTTTTGTCTATTTTGTGTTTTCCCTTTCTAAGTATGCTTTGTCTTACAACTTCAGTTTACCCGTCTTTTTAGCAAACTTCAAATTTTCCCTTATGAGCATGCCTATTGCTCAACCCATGTTGCCTCATCATATAGTTTGAATCTTATGAGAGGGCCAACCCCCAATCTTCAATATTTCTTCCTATGTTTTTCTGCCCCTCCTAACATCCCAGCAAGTGTCATATTTTTCTAGTAGTTTGTTTTCAGTGACATCACCTTCACAATGATATATTTCCCACCCATGATCATTGTTCAAATTTGAGGTTGTGGGTGTACATAATGGCCAACTTATTCAATTTGTGGAGGATATAAAAGATTGAATCTTTTCATCCCATATCATTATCTATCTTAATCAAAAGTCATTTCAAAATTTATTTTGCACACAAGTGTTCAAGCATGGAAATGCTAAAATGGAAATCCTAGTTATTTTGGAGGATGATTTCATACAAAGTTTGTGTTTGAGCTTCATTGAATGTGGACTCCACCCACATTGTTTTGATCCGATTAACCATTGTCTTTGATATGATTTGCTTTGTAGTTACTGATATTGAAAAATTGTTTGAATGAAATATGTAATAAGAAGAGATCAAGATTTAAAATGTTATTCATTGTTCATCATAATAATAAAATTGTGATTCTAGTCATTTTTTGTTTAAAATAAAATGATATTGCTGCTGCATAAACAGTAATTTTAATCTAATTTGTCTAAGATCTAATTGAATGCTAGGACTGATAGTGTTATTCCAATAATAAGTGTTTGTGGAAGGATAAGAATCAAATTTGCATAATTATTTCAGATAGGAACATTACATTTCTCTTTCCTTTTGTGGAAATATCACCACTACCACTAGCAGCCATGGATGGTGTTAGAATAGTAAATTGTGTAGACTAAATTGGCATTGGAATACCCTTAAACTTTGTTTATTCCTTCATATGCAATCTATTAATCTCTACCTTCTCATCCTCCTTTATATATGGACACACCTTAACCCTGTGTCCTATAAAGCCCAAAAGATGAGAATATACTTGGTGTAACTCCCTCTAAAATCTGTTTCACAAATAAGCCACAACCACAATCCATTAGCCCCTGATATTTTCTTTGTATTTGTTTAAGGTTGTCAGAATTTGGAGAAAAGTTTTTTTTTAAAATAAAAAATCCCTTTTCTTAAGCTATTAAGATGGTGGAAGGGTGCTCAAATGGGTTTTGTGGCTCTTCTCCTTCACGCACAACACTCTGACACTCTAATTCTTCCATTTCATGTTCACTATTCTCATTGTTGTTCTGCATGTTGTTTTGTGAAAAATAGTGCAAGTGCAAGTGCAAATTGAAAATTTATAAACCAAAATCAAACATTTTCTTCCTTAAAACTTTGAAAGAAAAAATCAAAAGTCAAAAGTAACAAATAAAAAATAAAATGAAAGAATCACTTATCTCTTCTACTTGTTTTACCATCTCATTGCTCAATAATTCTGCTCTAGTTTTCATTTATCCAGCTACAACTTCAAACCCTTCTTAAAATAAATCTTTTCCCTCCAACTTAGCTGCAAACTCATTTTAGGCTAAGGGTAGAGTTTATTAGTTGACCTTGTCTGTGGTCATTTGTGCATCAATATGTTTTCTTTGATATGACAGGATGGATGATTAGAGCACTTGGATAGTCAGTTGTTCAGAATTGTAGCATGTGGTTTATCACAATGTCATGATAGCTCGTTTACATTTCATTAGTCATACCTTTTAGTAGGAGCTTGTGACATTAATGTATTGGCAGTGTAGGATTGATTACTGATGGTTTATGGGCTGGGGGCTGTTGATGTGAGTTTTGTACCACTACATAACATACAGGACTAAACGCTTGATATAGGATATCAAACATTCAACCCTCTCTTGAAAAGTATATACTCACGAAGGACGTGAGGAAACACTCCAAGGTTCTTTACCTGTGGATCCTAACTCAGTTTCAATGATGTGATTTGCTGGTAATCACGTCGGCGGGCTTACGTTGTTTCTTCAAAGATATTGAACTCTGGCTATGATGATGATGGATTCTAGCTTTTCAATGTATATTCCCTTTGTTTCTCCTCNNNAATTTATGTCGCTTCTAACTTCACTTGTCAAATTCTCACTACTAAGTTACTCAATACTACTACTACTCCTATGGATGAAGAAGTTAACAAATGGACGGGGATCGAACCTAATGAAAGCTTACCAGCGGTGCTACTCCCATAGATGCAAAGATTCGAAGGAAACAAGACTAGAGTACCACACAAGGCTTCCTAACGAGCC
>MU223773.1:1237836-1250806 GCA_018584345.1 Thuja plicata | reverse complement strand
AGAAGAAATACAAATAACTCCAAGTGACACCTATGTTAGTGAGTATAATTGAATAACCACTATATATTCTTCAAAATGTTAACCATACAACATTTATTACAATACATAATCAACATGGTATAATTAAAATATATTAGTATACTCAGAACACTCCATTGAATAGTGACAACTCAAGTGGGGGTGCACATATCTATGCCCAAGGAACCTCGTATCTTGGGTGATGACAACATCAGCGTTCATATACAAGTATGTTTTTAATCCCTAGGCTGTATTAAAGGATGTTTCTACAGACAAACCCCCATAAAATGCACAAATAATCAATAAATAATGCACAGAATACCTGATTCTTAGTGCAAAGAACATTGTTTCATCAAAGCAAAGTACTAGAAATTGACATAAAGGATACACCAACAGATTTAATGAAAAAGTAAAGAACAGAGTGGATTCATTAATCCCCTTAAGTTTAATTGGTGAACCATGAAAGTTTGATGTCATGGATTTCATGGATTTTATACACATTTGACACTATTTATAATTCTGCATATCTATGTTTTCTATTTCCTTCAGCTACAATTTACGTTTGTACTTATGCGATGGATGTATGTTTATGTATGTGATCATATTAGCTTCTATTTGATGATGTTATAGTGTTTTTAAGCTTTACTCAATAATGGGTGCCTGAAACAAGTTTTAAATCCTATAAAATCTTTGTTTTTCATTTTGCCGAGTCATAGCTGAGTCGTTGCCGAGTCATAGGTGAGTCGCAGGTCAAGTCGACCTTGCCGAGTCATGGGCGGGTCTGAGTCATGGAACTTTGACATAGAGCCCTTGTTATCACATTGGATTTGATGCTCATGTTCTTTGATTGGTGCATTTTCACCATTGCTTGTTCTTTTTCGTCCATATGTTGGAGGATGAGAGGATTTCTCGCTTGAGATGGTAGTTACTTGGTTTTATTGCTAGCATCTTGACGGAGCACGAGTGCATGCTGGAGATTCATGTAGTTTCATTTATGTTTATGATGATGTATTTCATCGATTGACACTTATGCAATGTATACAACTAGGAGAATGTTAGGATAAGGTGTTGTACACCTTGCATAATGTTTATTTTATTGTGTGGGGCATCTGGAGGGACCTAGATGGACATGCATCACTACGAGTTAATATTCTTGGGGCCACTTTATGTGTTATATGTTACATTGGGAAATATATTGAATGTAAGTCTCACATTGGGAAAATATGTTTAGTTTAATATTGGGGAAGTGTTAATAAAGTGAAAACTTAGTACCCAATATTAAATGAGGGGTCAATGGAATTGTGTTCACCTGGTTTTGGGGCAAATGGTTTTACTTTACCACTTGGTTGTATTTATGTAAGCTTATGTCTATATAAGAAAGCACATGATTAGTGGTTAAGGTAGGTTGAGTTTGTGGGCTGTTATAGTATTGTGTCTTTTTGAGGAATGCAAATGTAAAGCATGGCATGGGATATGTTTATTCACTTGGACACATGGAGGATGCATTGAAGGGCTTGATGTTTTAGAAGAATTCTTTGTAAGTTTATGAGTGCTTTGTATTGCTTTATTGTTGAATAATAAGATGGAGTATAGATGCTTTTGGAGGCTGGATTTTTCCCTCATGAGGATTTCCCAAGGGTATATCTTGTGTTATCTTGTGGCTTGTCTATTTGATTTAAGCATAATAGTTATTTTGTAATCTTGTATGCATGCCTGTCTCTAATGGGATATGTAGGAAATGGATTGAATGAAACGGGTATTGAAGCATTATTTCCTAACACTTATTGGGCTTTTTCTTTAATGGTGCAACTCTGGGTGTAGTTTTCAACGTGTTGGTTAACAGATTGGGCTTCTCCAATTCTTTCTTTAATTCTGACTCTAATACCCTTAATGCCAATGTTAATCAACAGTGAGTGAACTAACAATAGTTCCTCTCTGAATTTTACTTTAAAGGTACAACTCCCTTCATCTAATAATTTTTATTTATTTAACCAACTATAAAAACAAGGTATGCTTTTGACCCGAAAGCAGAAAAGGCAATTAACAATCACCCATCACCATGGAGTAATTGCGAACAATGAAATAAAACTATTGCTACTAAAGTGATGCACACAAAAATATGGATTTCTCTCCAGAGTAGAGATCTTCACTCACAGATGAAAATACATTCCAAATTTCAGATTAAAAGATGAAAACCCTTAAATACCAGCACAAATGAAACCCCAACTGTAAATAGGTGATACCACAAAGAATATCTAACATATTATTAGAAATCAAAGTTTCATAACAATAATATTCATTCATTCACAGAGGTTCATCCATGTATACGCAGCAAAAATATTCATTAAAACTATAAATGAACAACAGCCATCAAAAATTGAGTCACTCGATTGTCAAGCAAAAGGGGGATTTTTGAAAAGTTGTCGATCCTTTCCATTAGCATTGAGTTACTATTTAAAAGTCTTTTCAGATCCAAAAACAACCCCTTTTCAATTACAAGTAACTAAATCTTTTTAAAGAACATTTTAAAAACAGGGTTCAATTTTAACGTACATCTGAAGAACCATCATCATAGAACAGGAAAAAGAAACTAATTAAAGAAAACCCATTATGGAGATTCCTTTCCAGCTCCCTCAGTAGGTGGTTGTTGGGCCCACTTGTCCTTTGTATACCTGCAAAGCATTAACAACAGCTATAATTCTATCATGCTCTGGAACAACAACGTTAACAACGTTGGTGCTGCAAATAGCCCAGTACACTGTTTGTCACCTGATCTCTTCAGACTTGGCGATGAAAGTCTTATGGTGATTGGCACAGCACATAAGAATAGCATCAATCCTAGCTAGCTCTTTGTATTTTTCTTTGTAGAATACATAAGGATGAGCTATACTGTCGAAGTTTTTCTGGTACTCTATTTTTAGATCATCTGTTGAGACAATGCCAGAATTATCTTTCTTTTGTAGTTCACAACCAATATCCTTGAAGTTCTACAACACCTGTTCAATCATCTCCTTAGCCTCTTCCAGCAATTTATTCAGATTGACTACACTCTTTTGTACGCATTCACATTTATAGCCCAAGCTAAACATTCACTTCTGGTAAGGTTTATTTTGTGCTTGCAAGATACCATGAGTCACAGCTGTGTCTGCCCCCATATCAATCACCTCCTGTATTTTCTTCATAGTGTTTTTATGGGTGACACCTTCCATCTTTCTCACTCTAATTTCAGATACCACTGCATTTCAAGCCACCACCAAAGCATCATATTATTCACTCAATCTATCAATAAAAGGCAACCCCGGGACATTTAGGTCTTCAATCCACTCTCTGGAGATTTTTCCAAACTGAATATCTATCTGCAGTTGAGAGATTAACTCCTTATTCTTATTAGAAGTAGGATCGAGAACGGTATCATAAGATTCTAAAATCTGAGCTGACAAAGGCGCAAGTAATGACCTTAAACTTTCTGACAGTAGCTCTACCATAGCCCTTAGGTTATCTTTATCTAGCTTACTCTTCTCTGTTCTCTTCTTGACCTTATTGTTAGAGACTTGCCAATTGAATAGATCTGCTTCTAGACTAGGATCTCGCATATCCACTCGGGTAACATCAAAATCTACAAGGGTAGCCTCATTGGAATCTTTCTGTGTTTGGGTGGGCAATTTCAAGATATAAATGACCTGAATTATCATCCTCTATAAGACGGGAAGTGGTTTTCAACCTTTTGGCCTTGGGGACAGGGGAAGCCTGCAGTACTTGAGCAATGGCTTCTTTGGGTGGACATTTATTTGCTTCCCTCTATCTCTTATTATTCAAGGTAGTTTGGAGCCATGAGGGAGTTTCTAACACTTGGGATGTGGATTTTAATGCATCAAGTGATAAAAACAAAGTCTTTTTAATTGGGGGTGTTGTGCTTACACTTTGAGTAGAAAAGGGAAAGAGGGGCTTTACCTTACCAGTACTTGAGCTTGGATGTTGGGAATCTTGAACCTGCTTCTTTCCTTTTCATCACTTGCTCCCTCAAGTGTTCCCTTTTCCTTTTCCTGATCACCCACTTTTGGAGTCTCGCTGCCCACAGCAATATCGACATCAGGTAAGGAACCTGTTCCACAAGTAGGCTTAAGCAATGAGCCTTTCTCTGGCATTTGCCCATCACCTCCTCCAACAGGACCGGATGGGATTGTTGCTTGCATGCTTGGAATGGAAATGTTACGAGTGGATGGAGCTTTTGGGTTTTGACTTGGTGGCATTTGACTACTAGAGGCTGCACTCCCTTTACTCTCTCCTCTTTTCTTTGACAACCACATTTCAGTCCTTTTAAGGACAAGGGTTGTTATTACATCCATACCATCTTCTTCAGGGGTCCAATGGTTTACCCTGTATCTGTGCAAAGTAAAAAGGATCTACCAAATCGGATTCATCATCCATAACATCAATAACATCAAATGGGAGGCAGAACTCTTGGATTTGTTTCACGGTTAGCCTTGACCACATCCCCCTTACTTCAAACTCATTTGTGCAATCTGCCCAAAAATCCTCTAGCGTCAAGCTTTGATGATATGTCGGTCCCAAATGCAAGGTGTCTTTAACAAAACCTCTTGGGTCAAATTGTCCCCTTATCACATCATATGTCTCCATCGTATACTTCCCTACTGCCTTGGTAATGTTTATGGCATTTGATGAGGATTGACAACTATACGCTCCTAGGTGAATAGGGAAGGGGATACCAGCCTTGTGTCTATCTACACACCTTTTATTAACTTCACATACTTGCCTGCACAACTCTATCATTATAATCTTATCATCGGTGTACCTGGGTAGTTTCCATGGGAAGATATCAAAGGTGTCGATTATGTGTAGGTAAAGGTGGGGAATTGTAGAAAATAGTTGTCATGAATCCGAATTAATGTTCCAGCTTCAAGGGAGATGCTCTGTTCTAGGCACCCTTGTAGCTCCCTCACCAATTTCATGGTGAATGTGTCATTTACCCTCTGGAAATTTCCATAACTATTCTGTAGCTGCAGACTGGGATAAAAGTCATATATTTGGATGTTCTTGTCAAATTCTTGGACATCACCCAATCCTGGCCAAAACTGAGTGCATGTTAGGGCATAGACCAAATATGAAGACATAGAGAAAAATTTGTTTAAGGAAAATGCAGTGATCAATTGATGTATTTGGTCACTTATTATCCCTGCCTAGTCTAAATATCCTGAACCAGCACAGATCATCTGAACAAAGAAAAACATCCATTCATCCAAACTAAGCGTGTCTTCATCACCTTTGAGTCTGTGAAGGAGCACTATGATATCTGTGATTTCACCATTAATAGAAGTATGATATAGTCTTGGGCAACTTGGACTAACCTTTCCTTGATGGTGAAAACCAGTGTTTCACAATTTCATTCCTATAAACCTTCTTCTTTAGGCTAAATTCACTTTGAGAAGAAGTGAAATGCCAACATTCGTACACCTCCCTATCCAGCAATCAGAAGAAGTTTTGGATGGTACCTCTGTCGAGAGTGACCAAGACTTTCTCATCCTTGGTTTTGATCTCTCGAGTGGTTGGGTTATTTCTATTGATGCACTCCATTATCAAATCTATGCACTGAACAGTGACTAGGAACCCCGCAGCTTCTAGCAATCCACTCTCAACCAGTCTTTGAGTAATGGGGTGTCTATTTGGCTATCTAATTCTTTCCCAAAAGTTCCAAAGTTGCATGGACACAGATACAAATACGGTTTCGGATACAGATACGGTCATTTTATAATACCCCCAATATGGATACGGCTGGATACGACGTTAATAAAAAACACACATATTTAACACAATATTCTAAGTTATTAGAGGAGATTTTCATTACTTCAAAAGCAATATAGACACATAAATGCCACATAAATAATTATAAGTTAATTTAACACTTTAAAATATGCAAAAATAGTAGAGTTGCATTGGAAGACAAAAAAAATGGGTCAGCGAAATAGAAAAATATTTCATTTGTCTTTCTCATTTGGTGTAGGTTTTGTTTATACCAATTTTTTAAAAAAAATTGCATTAATGAAGTTTTTTAAAATTAAATTTGGGAAAAGTTACGTCAAATTTTTTTTAAAAATAGCAAATCACATAGTATTTGGCACAGTTGGAAAATCAAGTTTTTTTGGGCACGCATGGATACAATATTCAACATGTATCCAGGTTGTATTGGATACATTTCCAAATTGGATACGAGGATACGCGCGCCCGAGGAGGGACAAAGGAGTTTTCGACTACTATGCCCAAAACTCATTCAAGTTAATATTTCCTAACTTTGTATCCCCAATTTCAGACATGGAACATTCCAAACCATTCAAATGATCATATCCGAGATATTTAAACTTCATGACTTTGAAATTGCTTTTAACAGCTCTGCAACTTAGCAATTAAATTCTTTTCAAAGGAAACAGCTTAAAAGAATGGTTTTTGAACTCACTGATCTCATGCGTTGTGTGTCGTGGAAGAAAAATGATGCCCTAGCTCGCTTCCTTGCACCTACTTTGATCTTTGAGCAAGTAATCGATAATGTTTCCTACATCATTGTAAATTTTATCATAAATGTTACGCATTTGAGCAATCAATGAGAGTCACCTCAGGAAATAAATGCTCAACGGTTACCGCCACCACTTGAAATCACGTCAGCATCTCAAATTCAAATTAAGTCGGCTTGCTTTATACCATCGGGCCAGAGTGTCGCAAATGGAACACTTTCATAGCACTATAAATTCCCTTTTTGAAAAGACTTTATTATTGCTTTCCTCTCCAACCTTTTTAAAGTTCCATTTTGAGTGACGGACCCTGACAAGAGTTCTAGAACCAATCTTCGTGTCTGCCTCGCTTCATTGGAAATTCAGCAAAACTATCGTCGCCTTGGTGAATGATAGTTATCTTCCTTCAACTCTCCATTAGTTCAACTTTGACTATCAGATTCCGATGGCATTGCCGAAACTTCTTGCGGACTTCAAACTTTATTTTTTGAACAAAGCAAAAGGAAACTTTGCATGACTTTAAGGAAACTTTGACCGAAGGTTTGTGCGAATGAGATCATCAGAATCTGAGAACACAAGTGGAACACCTTGACGACAAGACTTAATAATAAAAGGAGGGAACGAAGTTCTCGTTGAGAAGTCGGATCCCGACAATCATTCTAGAACTAGGCTTAAATTCCGACAACTTGGAAAAAGGACTTGAGGAGAACACTTGAGGGTTCAGAACTTGATGAAAACTTTAAGTTTGAACTAAGGGTAAGAAATATGGGCAACTCAACGTGTTTCATCTGGCCTGGCCATCCATGTCACACTGTAGATAATAGTTGTTTGTAGTAGTAACAGCCCCAAGCTTACTTCCACTCTTGTATTTTCCTTTGGAATTTGAACCACCTTGCTGTCCGTGTGCCTTTGAAGAGGAAAATGGATTTTTTTAAGATCTATTTCAATATAATGGGCATAGCAGTATGCTGCATCCATATCCTTACGCTTTAAAAGCAACATGCACCTCCTTAGTTTAATACAAAGACTACCTATGTATTTAATTAGGATTATCTTCCTATACATCCTTATCCATTTCGATAGCCATTCTATGAAAGCCAGTAGTGTATCCTTAAAACTTTGTCCTTGTTGTTGCTTGATATGTTGACAGTAAATAGACCTATCTTCTTCATACAAATAAGATTGAGTTGTTTTGAGTGCTTTTGAAATTTATCCCTAGAACAAAAAGGGTGTTGACTTTCTTAAGGCCAAAAAATGAGAATATATTTCAAACCATTTAAGAGTATCCTTGGTCAATCTTATTGAGAAAAGAAAATTTGTCGTTACTTGCTAATGTGCTGCATGTTGAAATATAACTCAAGTTGTGCCAGCAAATGATCAAGCTTCTCTACATCTACCTCTTCTCCATACATAGGTATATTTATCATTTCTTTAGCTTTGAAAATAGGGGTTGCAAGAAAAATTTTGTTTATCATAGGAGTACATATTCTCACAAGAAAACAGCTGCTCCTTAGCATTGGATTTGTCAAGGATACCTGGGCTATTTTATTCATGAGTCTCATAACTTTTTCTAGCTTCACCATAAATCTTGAAATGCTTGCCACAATTTCTAGCTTGAGAAATATTTCATCATCCCTAAGAGGTGTTGCATCATCATATGTCATGCTTCCCACTCTTTATATACAATCTCTGGATTCCACCTCTGGTTGCAAAGGAAGTAAATCTAAGCTTCATTGGACTAGCTGCTTGAGTAATGGACATAAACCTACAAACTAATCATGCAAACAAAATAACAGCACAAAATCAAGAAAATCCAGCTCTAATACCAATCTGACCCGTAATCAAGTGTGGATTTTCCAGTACATAAACCACCACAACATATCCTATTATTCCTTTATGCAACTTGACTGTGTAAGTTCTTTCCCTAATGCAAAAATAAGGTAAAGCAGTCCCTATAGTTGAATCTTGAGAAGAAAGCACAGTATTTAAGTGTGTCAATACAAGCAATGAGTATAAACAACACTGAGAAAGATAATGTACCAGAAATTTGACTTAGACAAACCCAAATCGGGGAAGAACTCCAGAAAAGTGTGGTGTTCCTCCTCCTAATTTCACTTTCTCTTGAGCTATTATAATGGTTTTCTTGCCTAGAACAAGGGTTACAAACTTACAAGGACTTCTTTGGGTATACAACAACAATGACCTACCATACAACTCTTCAAAGCTCTCATGTACTCTTCAAACTTTGAATTTACTTTCAAAGAATCACAGGCTGCCAGCAACAGGACTTACAATCAATTTTCTAAAACAACAGTAAGGAAAAAAACCCCATGCAATGAACTCTCTTGTAATTTTTACGATAAGAAAGAAGTTCACGCATAATAGATATGGAAGGGAATCTTTTGGACATGTTTTGGATTTCTCAGACCTTCCAGATCCTGTCTCTGTCATTTATGCAACATGTTCATCCAGGGCCAAACCTTCTCTGCTTGCCTTGTAATGAATGGGGACAATTTTGACTACTGTCAAAAATGTCAGTTTTTGTCTTTTCTCTGTTGGGCCCAGTTCCCTTATAAGCAATCAAATCCTTCACTTACTTATTCCCGTGTTCTCTGATAAACAACTCAATTTATGTGTCATTTTCTCCCTAATGAGCCTTCAAAGTGTGCACTGTGCTATGCATAAATGTTAGTTTCAATCAGGATTCAGATAATGCTGGCCTGCTCAACTACCTTGACTAATTCATTTTTTTGTCACGTCTTCTCAATTAAAAGACTTTTGGGAATTCACTAGATGATATGGAAGTTGCCAAAACCCTTCCATTGTACATGTGCCCTGAAGCGAGCAACAGAAACTTTGTTTTGTATGCTACTTCATAACCCAAGATGGGAAGGACATCACATGGTTGGATACCAATGGTGTGAACTTCCTCATGTACTCTGTCAAACACTGTTCCATTGATTGGATTCAAGTCAGAATCTTTAGGTGCTCATTGACCTTCACATGGGATTTATTTTTGTGATGCTTGAGAAAGCTGAGAGGGGAGATCAAGATAGCTTAGTATAGATAAGCTAACAGCCAACAAATATATGCTTAGCTGTAACTTCTAATGATCTTTAAGGACAGCCAATTAAACAAATGTGCAAGTTGGTTAATTTCAGATTTGGAAAAGGGATCAAAACCATTACAGTTACAGTTGGTTTGGCTATGATATTCCTACAAGTTTCAGAACCAGTTTAAGAGCTGATTTCCTATTTGACTTTTAAGTAATTCTTATATTTTTTGTTCAAAAAGGAACAAATTTAAGAAAATAAAAGATAATTCAATTCATTAAGTGATACAACAAAATCTTGTGAAACTAATTTCTGTCAGCATTTGCAGTGCAGCTACAATCCTATTTCCAGAGTCCACAATTTTGAAAACATAAAGATGAACATCTTTGATCAATATGAGTGTCCTTAGTGATTATAACGTTCTTAAAAATCAAGGGTGTATGTTGGCACAGTGGTATAATGTTTAGATTAAGCATGAGTAACAGAAGATTAACACAGACTTAACACAAAAATATGACTGTGCGGCACTATGAATGGAGGATTTTCATGTACTCACCTCATCATAAAGATATGGAAACTGATACCCAAATTTCTTAGCTTCTTCAGCCATAAAATCTGGACCATCCTGTTATAAACAGGCAAAACCCATTAGAATACAGCAGAACATGGATACTCCACCCACAACTAATCTCTTGTATTTTCCTTCCTCTTCTGATTCCAAATTCTCATTGAAAAATAAAGCTTGACCGATATATCTAACCTCAACAAACAAAGTGAAAATACACAACATACCTCAGGGTGAGTGACAGTTGAATTAGAAGATATTGCCACAACAGCAAGCCCCTTCTGTAACGGGGCAAGATTGACAAGTCTCTCTCATGACCGATTTCATTGAAAATAAGAAAACAACAGAATAATGGTGTAACAAATAGTTAGTGAAAACTGGGTCTTCTCTGAAGTCAAAATTACTTACGGGCATGTAATCATTTGCAAGTTTGACAATGTCTTTCTTCAAGTGTATGACAAAAGGACAGTGGTTACAGATAAACATAACCTGCAATAATTCAGTCTCATCACAGACCATTCACTCACTCATTTTAATTGAAGGAAGGAAGAAAAAAGAATTCTCCATGGAGATAAAAACAATACCAACAGTGCCGGATGGCCTTGAAAATCATCCAACTTCCAGACTTTGCCGGTTAATGGCTCTGGAAGCTGCGAAACAAATCCACACCCAGATGGATACTAACAAAATTAAAATGTGTTTGCACAACATAATTAAAAAACGGGCAGGTTGTGAAATTGCTGAAAAACGGAAAAGAAATGAAAACGATGCTCCCAACCTGGAATTCTGGGGCTTTAGATGAGAGGGGAAGAGGCTTGGCCTCCATGTTGCAGATACTGTGGTGTAATTTTGGGTGTTGAAGTGCGAGAATGAATTTTATGAGGACAGTTCTATATAGCAAAGATGTTATAAAGACAGTTCTCTGCACGAAATATGTGGTGTTGCATTGGGAAAAAAGCGTACACGGCTTTATTGAGTGCTCATAAATTGAAAAATGTAGTCAAATATTATTCAAACAAATCATTAAAATTACAGTTCAATTTGGCAGACATATTTACGAACCGAAGTATCAGTTAAAAGGTAAAATAACTGGACACTGTAAGGTCTGGATTCGTTCCAGAGATTTGGGAGTGCATATCGAAGGTTTAGGAGTGCAAGCATACCGTCCAGGTACAACGGTTATTTGAGCTTATTTAAGCAATTTAGATAAGATTTTTGGCAAAAGAATAGACAACATTTGATAAGTAGGAGATATTTTTCAAGCAAGTCAAATTGTGAGGTTGCTAAGAATGTTTTTGAAATTTAGTTGATACGTCAAATAAAATAGGTGAAAGATTAAGTTTGATTTAAGTTACACCATTTATTATTGTCACATTCTTAATTCAAAAGAAATTAAAAAATGATAATTAAAAATTCATTATTAAATATATCATGTATTAATAGTTGTTTATTTACATTTTAAGTATTAGATATTTTTTAATGACTATTAAAGTATTTGTGGATAAAGTATGAAAATTTTTGAAGTGGATGTTTATGTCTAAAAATTGGAATTTTTTGAGGTGGTTGTAGTGTATGATTATTAGGGTATCTTTAATTAGGAATGGGGCAACACTTTGAAATGATCACTTTTTGAACTACATACCCCAGAGTGTCTTTGTGTTACTTCCCCAAAACAAAAGTTTGATTTGTCAACCCAAAAAAATCACCAAATCTGATTTGTCATTTAAGATATGTGGGTGGGTGAAATTAGCTTCCCCTAGATGAATGTACTTTCTAAAATAGAAGGTTTTTAACATTTAGTTAAATATTTTCTTTTTTCTTTTTTCTTTTTTATTTTTTATTTTGGTATTGTAGAAGAAAAATAATTCTTTTTGGAGAGAGAAAAGTGTAAGGTTATCAATATTTCATTATCACGATTTTGACATGATGTGAAGGGTCAACATAATTTTGTGATTAAGTTCACCAATAATATTCTTTATTTTATGAAATAGAAAGTTTTTGTCATTTAAGTAGTAATTTATTTTTGTGTGGAAGAGAGAATAGTGTGAGGTTATCAATATTTCATTATCATGATTTTGACATGATGTTAAGTGTCAAACTAATTTTGTGGTTGAGTTCATCTATAGTATTCTTTATATTAAGGAATAGAAAGTTTTTATCATTTAGTTATATAAACTTTCTTGAGAGAGAAAAATGCGAGATTATTAATAATAGATTTTATTCTGGATTTTGACGTGTTTAGTATTCACAATAATTTTGTGGTTGTGATCATACATTTAGTTAATTTAATAAGATGTAGAAACATAAATATAAATTCATTTAGCTTAATTATTTACAAGATGTAGAAACATAAATATAAATTCATTTAGATTAATTAATTACATCGATCAGATTTCCACAATCCATTGAATTTAGAGTTGAACTTCTGGCTTTGATTGTGTATGTTTTTTAGCATCAACGTTTCGGATCACACTCCGTGATCCATCATCAGGATATAAGAGCAAATATCAATAAGGAAATGTAAAATAAGATGCAGACTGGGCCTCTCTTAAAAGATAAAAGAAGGCCTGGGGTGAGAAAGAAGGCACGAAAAACAAGGGGGGAAAAGGGAATAAAAGACTACCTAAGAGCAACAAAGTAAATAAACCAACAACAACAATAATAATAACAAAGACTAAGAGTTAAAAGCAAGCCAACAAACTAAAGAGGAACAAAAAAGAAAGAAAAAGAAGAAAGGATAAAAAGAAGGAACCAAAAAATAAAAGATATATACCCATATGTATATATGTATATATATACACATATTTATATAT
>MU223773.1:1214710-1230310 GCA_018584345.1 Thuja plicata | reverse complement strand
TGGTTCCTTCTTTTTATCCTTTCTTCTTTTTCTTTATTTTTTGTTCCTCTTTAGTTTGTTGGGTTGTTTTTAACTCTTAGTCTTTGTTATTATTATTATTATTATTATTATTATTATTATTATTGGTTTATTTACTTTGTTGCTCTTAGGTAGTCTTTTATTCCTTTTCCCCCCTTGTTTTTCTTGCCTTCTTTCTCACCCCAGCCCTTCTTTTTATCTTTTAAGAGAGGCCCAGTCTGCATCTTATTTTACATTTCCTTATTGCTCTCTGCTCTTATATCCTGACGATGGATCACAGAGTGTGATCCAAAACGTTGATGCTAAAAAACATACACAATCAAAGCCAGAAATTCAAATCTAAAAATAATTAATTACAATTGTGAGAATAGATATTAGGAATTGTAAAATATTAAATATGATTATAGACATTAAATGTAAAAGAGAAACAATATTTAATTGTAGAATCAAAAGAGTAATTTTGATATGGCATTAAAATGTGAGTATATCAAGATTGTGAACAACTCCTCTCTCTAAGAAAATGTCTTGGAATTATCACAAATCTTATCTCTTGTACATGTCTAATATGTGCTTATAGATTGTTTCCATGTTTATAGATATGTTTTATCACCCGTGGATTCAATCTTGTTACTTATACAATTTCACTCGCTAATAAATACCTAATTTGTTGTTGACTACTATACTTTAGTGATTGATGGTATTTAAGAACACCTCTAGAAGATTGTGTGATTACTACAATAAACATTATCCAAGGTCAGCCTTGAAAAAGGACCAACTTTATGGTTGTGCAAATAATCAAAAACTTCATTCTTCAAACACACAAAAGCTTCTAAGATGATTATTTAAATTCTAATGTATTTTAGTACAATAATTGAAGTGCTCCCAACATGTTTCTTCCTTAAATGTGAACTAGTTAGCTTTGATAATCAAGTAGGTTAAATGAATTTAGAAATTTATGTGAGACTAGAGAAAAATATTAGGGTTTGAAGCAACTGTCAAAGGTTTTCCAAGTGGTTGTGGCATAAGGGTTTTCAAGATTGTAGACTCCAAGAACACCAGTATTGAGCTTATAGGTCATGTGTGGTATTTTTCATTGGTACCTTTGTTCCTTTCAATTTTGTTGTGAAATTTTAGTTTTTTTTTTTTTTAAATTTAGTTGGTGGTTCAAAGTATCTCACAACATCTTGACACCTCAAGTTTGATTAGAATTTGAAGAATGTAGTTTTTCTTGAACACTATTTAAATACTCCACAATAATTTTGCATAAACAATTGCTCTCATGAATGAGAATCAATGAAGGTTGAAGAAAAATCCTTTTAGATGAATATTTATAAATATGTTTTGATAAATGTTATGAAGGATTTGTAACAATTCACTTTTGAGAAATTAATTTTCTCTAACTTAGCCAATATTTTTTGAAAATAAATAAATATTAGACCTTGAGTTGACATGTTTGCAAATATTTTATGTAAATAATCATTATTGTCATTGATATTCAAATGAATAAAATGAAATTGTGTTTTGGTTGTGTGTTGTGGTTTTGAGATTGGACAACTTGGTAAGAGAACTTGATCATGATCTATGTCAACAACAAAAGATCCAGATTTTAAAAAAATAATAAACACTATCATGATTGCCTAGATGTATGTATAGATCAAGAAAATTGGAGTAAGAAAGCATGAAATATATAGCCAACCATAAAAGCTAATATCATGTTAAACAACCTAATATTCCCAATAAAGCTATTAAGATGAAGTGTGAAAATGATAAATCAACCCAAACCAAAATCACCCATTTGATGGTGCTTCATTGTTTCTTCTTTTTCCTATAATTTGATGTGGCTCTCAATGTTGAAAGTGCACATATGCAACAAGTGAAAATTGATATGATAATGGTGAGGATATTCGAAGGATCATGGTTGAAGAAATGAGGACAATGATTACAATTTATAATTTTTTGAAAATTAATTGAACAAACAAGATTGACTAATGATAGATGGCTCTGATCACATGAGAGGGTCAGTTTAGTGGAGGCAACTGGGAAAGTGTCATTTGTAAGTGGAGAGGGAAATGGAAGTTAGGAAAAATTAAGTGAAGATAGTTAGAGTGAAGGAGAGTGAAAAGTGGACGAATGTGAGTGAGAAGTAGACTGAACTAATAATTAATTCATCCACATGTTAGATAATTAATTAATTAATGTAATTTATTTAATATTGGGAGAAGATAAATAAACAGATATATTTATTTATCAAAGAGGGAACATTAGGATAAGGTTGTCCTTGGACAGATTAATGACAGAAAGACATAAAGGTTAAATAAGTGGCAAAATTATTTAATTGGGTCAAACTTGAAGATATAATTAATAATTAGTTTTAAATAATTAAAATTATTTAATTAATGAGAGAAAGACACGACGTCAACAAATGATAAAGACCGAATGACTGACATAGAAGACATGTTAAAAAGTATAACCTTAGGCGTTAATCAAATTTTAGTGTCTACATTTTGCCCCTCTTTGAGATAATACAATTCAAAGTGTTGTTGTTAGATTAGGCCCAGTGGTGGGCCCATAACCATTCACCTATTGGTTCTATTGCTTCCTTGGTTCGGTTGAGTGATCTACGTATTTAGTTTTTATTCCTACGTACTAGGCGGATGTAGTGGCTAGGCACCTATGCATTTCAGTGAAATCCTAATCTCCCAAGAACACCTGCATGCATAACCCTGTCACATGAAAGAAGCAAAAGAACAGAAAGAGAAAAAAAAACTATGGAGGCCAAAAGATAAGAGGCATCATATTCACATTCAAAAGAATAATCTCCTATTATGAACAATATCTTCATTATAAAATACAAGGAGGTGATTCCTTAAAAAGGAATCACGAAACCCTAAAAGGGAAACCCTAAGGTTGGCTTAAGCAACTAGAGTGAATAAGTGAGTTAGTAATTAGATCAAAATGATTTAATTAATAACCCAAAAGGTCTATTACTGTAACACCCCCCCTTAAGATAAGCTTAGGGAGAAGCTAAAACCTAGGAGATAACTACAGAAAGCAAGAAAGATGGGTCTCAATAACAAAGGCCTGATCAGGTACCCAAGTACAAGAAATCTCTGTAAAGCGGGGAAATAGAGAAAACCTAGTGGGAAAAATGCTACCCCAAAAAGAGATAAAATAGATGAAGGAAACAAAACCTCCAATCTAGGGAATGCCCCAAAGAAAGGAACAAGAAAGAGCATGTATAGCATCTCCGAAGCATGAAGCTGCAAATATTGTAAGAAGTAACTGCTGGAACCCCCACTGAAATAGTGCATGACCAAGTAGAGAAGACAAAGTCTGAAGAGCTGATCAATCGAAGAGGTGACCTCCAAAAGTAGGAATGAATGAGTGTCTATATAGTAGATGATCCATCTCACCGAAATGCATAGGTGCCTAGCCACTACATTCGCCTAGTACATAGGAACAAAAACTGAATACGTAGATCACTCAACCAAACCAAGGAAGCAATAGAACCAACAAGTGAACCCCCCCCATAATGCTAAATAGGGAGAGGTGTGATAGGAACATTGAAATGCAATGCCAGAAATAAGTACAAGAAGACGAATCAGGAACACCCATAGTGCAAAAGAAGGTACAAGCACAGGATAAAGGGCGGTGTCGAAGTAGAAGAAATGATCTTCTAGACACACATCATGGGGAAAATGTCATGTAAGGGACACTCACTTGACAAATTTGGATGAGCACACAAGGAAAAATATCATAACTCCCCCATGGCACTTTATAACTGAGTGTGAGTACAAACAAACACAAGGTGCTTGAAATCCCAGATATGCAAAAGCAGGCACTTTATCTTAGTGTGTTTACAGAAAAAGGAATGCTATAGAAGAGAAGTATACAATGCTCAGAGAGTCAGAAAGAAGAGTGAACCAGAAGAATAGAAGAAGAGATCCCAGGACCTGTAGAACCCAAGTAATCTGCCAGAGTGTGAAAATGCAAAACTTGGAGGAGAAAGAAACTGGAGCAGAATATGGAGAAAAGACCCCTGCCACTGAAAAACTCACTAAACCATCTTTCTGATGTCCGAATGAGCAAGATATAGCTCCCGGAAGGCAAAAAAAAACATTAGACTTTGATAGCAAAAAACACTATCAAAATGATAGAACCCAAAACCCCAACCTCCACCATTGAAAAGAGATCAGAAAGAGCTTTCTGACGATATAAAGAAGTCAGAAAAAGGCCTCCGTTTGCTCCAGATAGAGCAAAAACACCAACAGAGGGACAAAAAAGGCTCCAAAACAAATTTTATAGCCCCTAGGGCTTAAAAAAATATGAGCCCTTGGGTGTATGGCATGCAGGGGGCTGAAGGGCGGAGCCCTTGGTCACCAAGGTGACCGTTGCAGGGCTAAGGAGGAGCCTATTGGGCTAAAATCCCGTTGGACGGCGGTGCGGGGCCGGCGGGGGTCGGGCGGCGGTGGAGCAGAGCCAACGGCCAACGCTCGACGGTGCAGGGCGCGGTGGAGTGGTGGTGGAGTGGTGGTGGTTCCTTCACCAAATTCTAGCTGCATTTTTTAACGCAAGAAAAACAAAAAAAAAAAAAAAATTCCTAGGTTTTCGTGCCCGTACGGCCCTGGAAACCAAAAAAAATTGCCTCAAAGCCAACGTTGTCCAAAATGGACAAATTTTATATGTATTCTAGGGTTTTTGGGTGCTCTAAGCTCAATGGTGATGTCCGTTTGAGCCCAAAGTGACCAAAAACAAAGCCCACCTCTAAATCCACATTAAAAAACTCAAAAAACTTGAAAACCTCCTGCTTCTGAAACACTTCAACAAAACACGAACAGAGAGCCACAGGATGGCTCTGATAACATGTTAGATTAGGTGAAATCCTAATCTCCCAAGAACACCTGCATGCATAACCCTGTCACATGAAAGAAGCAAAAGAACATAAAGAGAAAAAAAAAACTATGGAGGCCAAAAGATAAGAGGCATCATATTCACATTCAAAAGAATAATCTCCTATTATGAACAATATCTTCATTATAAAATAAAAAGAGGCGATTCCTTAAAAAGGAATCATGAAACCCTAAAAGGGAAACCCTAAGGTTGGCTTAAGCAACTAGAGTGAATAGGTGAGTTAGTAATTAGATCAAAATGATTTAATTAATAACCCAAAAGTTTTATTACTCTAACAGTTGTTTCGAAGAAAAGTTGAGAAAAAACACATTAAATGACGTCCTAGTGATAACAGGTTATTAAGATGACACCTCAAAAAATTAGCCAAAATTTTTTGAGAGGAGGCCAATTTATCAAAAATAATGCTAGGATTCCAAAAATGTGAACAAAAGTGAAATCAAAGGTCAAACAAGGAAGATACATGTGTTAGAAGGTGAAAAAGACCATGATTAATATAAAAAAAACAAAGTACACATCTCCATTAAGGAACTCAAAAGGGGATAAATAGGGATTGGAGAGGTAAAAGAAGTCAATTTCACTTTAACTTTTAGCAAATTTGGAGCTTTGGAGCAAGAAGATATTCATGAGGATGGCACACATTTTGAGTGAGAAATATCGTAGTGAGCGCATGTAGAACTACAATAAGCCAAAGGGGTTGGGAACAGAAGTATGTACATCTTTGTCACTTGTCAGTTTGACATTTAGCATGTGATTTTATGAATTGTTGGATTGGATTAGGTAACTTAAGGAACACACATAGGTGCAGCTATTGCAATTACTTGCAAAATTTGTGCAACTAACTTAGTAGTTATGCATGTAAAAATTAGTAAAAGGTTGCAAAATTATTTGAAATAGTTGTACAAGTGTTATGATTTGTTGTGCATTTTCAATGTGGGTTGTGCAAGTTGAAAATTCTATGTAGTTTGACAATGTATTACATAATTGAGTGAGGTTAGGTGCACAATTGACCTGTATGTTGTGTAATTACCTAACTTAGGACATAAAATTACATGAACATAAATTCATTATTTGTAAATTAAAAACCCCTTTTAGACAAGTATTGACTCAGTATCCCCTTTGTGTCTTAGGTTACGCTCCTACCATTATAAACCAAAGAGAGTAGGCTAGCATGCATGTTGTTGCACCATTAGTTAGGGGATCATGAAAGAGACATTCTCTTTTTCCATGGTTTATATCACGTATGTTACATGCCTAAGGTTAGGAAAATAGGAGACTCATCACCACATTAGCAGAGCAGTAGCATTTAGAGACCAACTCATTCCTCATGTCGACTAGTGAGGCATCAATTATGTTGGAGGACATGTGACGAATACTCAAGATTTTGATACACGGTGAGCATGTTATCTATGAGCCATCGATAGAGAGGGTGTCTCTAAGAAGACTATTTGGGTGTGATATTGCTGAGTTGGATATCAAAGGATATGAGATTTGATGGGAGACCATGGTAGCATAGTACGATAGACTAATTATGGTCATTAGTGCAGACATTGTGGGACTATTGATGCCAGATAAAGAAAGTCACAAATTTCCCATTGGATGGGGCTAAGTACTAGAGTGTGTAGTCTTTGAGGGGACTACATTTGCATGGGGGACCTTGCATTTTGGGCATGGTGTACTTTCACTTGCATTATATAGCATACTAAGGAGGGAAGACCATTAGTTGTGGTTTGACATTGCTATAGGTCTGGGCCTTTGAGCATATAGTAGTGTGTCATCCTATTATAGATAGATAGGTTATTCTAGATATACCATATGTTTATTGTTATACGGGTTCACTATCACAGGGACCCTTAGAACATACATTATACTAAAGGCACAAGCCAGACAAGAATAGAGATTTTACATGGGGACCATAAAGAGATTACCTCAGTTGGGATGACGATGAACAACATCTTCCATATTGTAGATAGGAGAGGTACTTGATAGGAAGAACCATATCCATCTAGAGTATTGTAGAGATTCATCTGCCAAAGAGGGTATGGAGACAGTTTTGGGAGAAATAAGACATTTAGATAAGAAAATCATACTTCACTTGGTCTACCAAAGAGTATAGGACATGGGGACCAATTATCAGACCTCGGGTTGCCTATATAAAATTTGATCAGATCCAACCTAGATAGTGGAGAGTAGAGTCAGATGTTATGGATGTAGGTACCACAATAGAGTATGATAGGTGGTTTGCAGAGCATGGGCCTAGACCATTAACATATCCAGATGGACCAATTCCTAGGGACACACCACAACAAGAGAGACAATAGAGAGGGAAATATGAGGCGATGTAGAGGGAGGAGGAGAGAGAAAAGGAGGGATATGTAGAGGGAGAGGAGGAGAAAGATAAGGAGGATGGAGATGATGAGGAGATTGAGGGAAAGAGTGATGACGATGGAGGAGATCATGGTGACATCTCTATATAGATGGAGGAGCGAGATATATAAGATCCTATGGATGAGTAGATAGGTGTTGTTATGGGTGAGGAGATACAGGAGATCCCATATGATGGTGAATTGAGAGGCATAGTACTAATATAGAGAGTGTATGTGTGACAAACCTACCTATGTGGAACAAGCTGAAAGATGCAAATGGTTAGTGGGTTAGCGCATTACAAATCAAAAACATGAATGAAACTTGAACTAAACACAAAGCTTTCCTCCACAACTTCTGATGAACCAAACAAGGGCACCCAAGACTTGTTGATTTTCTCTTAGAGATTATATGTGGGTGGGCTCTCCCAACACAATATTAAATCCAACTTGATATGCAAGCTTTCTTGAACATGCATGATTCTACAATGCAATCTAATTGAGGTTGAATGAGTTATGAACTAGTATAAGGAACTAGCCACAAGCATTCAACAATTATAATGATCTAATGAAGCTAAGAAATGAAATGCAAGATTTAAATATCATTGACTCAAAATTAGGCTAAAATGATAAAAGAGATTCAAAGCTATGAATTCAAACTAACATGATGTTGCTAAAATGCTTCTAAAATTCTAGAATGAAACTAACATTATGACAATGCACTAATAATGGATGAATTTGTTCTTGGGAAGGCTCATATTTATAGATTTTTGGAGCAAGGATGAGGGCTTGGACGAGGTGGAAATTATGTGGCATGCACATAGGAGCCACATAAGGGCCACATATGCTAAAGGGGACGACCATGTAAAAAGTCAACTTGAGACAAGATGGGCATTTAAGGTTTGAAGGGCCCAAGGTTGCTCACACATGTGTGAGCAACATTGGACAAATGAGGGGGGGAAAAGAGTGTAAGAGAATGGTTGGAGAATTTAAGGAAGTTTTGTGGCTTCCTTGCGATGAGTTGCTCACACACGTGTGAGAAACTCATTAGGCTTAATGAGGTTAGGAATAACCCTTTTAGGAGCTTAATCATAGAATAGTTTAAAAAGGTAGGTTTAGTGAGTGAGGTGATGGGTGTAGGCTAGGTTTCTAGGTTGGGACTAGGATTAAATTTAAATTAGATTTAAATTTATCAAGGCTTAGAATAATTTTAGAGTGTGGAGGGAATAAGTAAATATAAATTTATTTAAAAGGGGATTTATGGAGGAACATGTATTAAATCAAATTTTATACATTAGAGAGGGGGGTATTTAAATTAAATTTAAATACTTTAGGTAATGAACCCAACTTAATTAAATAAATTTAATTAAATGGGTAGAGGAATATTACAAGGACAATTAATAAGTTAAAATGAATTATAATATAGAATTATTATTTAAAATATATTTAATTAATATGGATAATTTTAGACATCTACATTTTGTCTCTCTTTGATGCTATTTCGCAAGTAACGTCACATCAAAGAAAATAAAATGAGATGCCCCAGAAGAAATTTGGTACCTAAGAGCCATATTGAAGTGACAACAATGAGAGGTTGTGCCTCCTTGAGAAATTAATGCAAAAAAAAAATTATGGAATTTTCTCGAAAAAAAGCAAAAAGGTTAGAGAAGAGAAGGGAGAGGAGGAAAAGGTTTAAAATTTTCATGTTCATCAAGGGATGGGCAAAAACAGGATGAAAAATGGAGACCAGGACAAAAAATGAGCAAAGGGGGGGACTATAAGTAGGGCCAAAAGACCTCACAAAGTGTCATTTTTAACACACCCAATAGAAAACTATAGAGCAAGTGAGAGCGACATTGCCAACAAGAGAGAGAGGAGCCAACTTGGAGAGTGAGTGAGGACCTTCCAGTGACCCACCGACTGGGACCCACCATTGAGTCCTGAAACCATTACTTTGTACTTCATTTGCACTTTCATGCTTTGTGTATTTAATATGTTTTAAGAGCATTTATTAGGGTGGTTTGTTTGTTATGGTAGAGACATTAATCAAATGATCAATGTCTGTGGGGATGCTTGAATTAGGGTGGAGATGATGATTTATGAATTGTCATCTTCGAGGATGAGGGTTAGGGGGAACGAGCTGGGAGACCAGGGGAGACTAGATTGACCAATCTGTGTCTCCATGAATCAATATTTTCGTCAATCCACGTCTTTGTTTCCCAATCGGTGTCTCCACATATAGGGAAAAAGGACTAAAGGTGATGAAAAAATATATAACCTTGGGGGTTCAAGGACTAACTAGGGAGTGATTGGGGACATGATGCCCCAATCTGGACCAAGGGATGGGAAGAAGTTGGCTAGAATAGGCTGATTGACATGGTTGAACTGGATGCAGGCATAGGAGCCTCTACAAGTACCAACAACAACAACAACATAGGCATAGGCCCCACCATAGGTACAAGTAAATGCACAGGCCCCAACAGAAGTACCACCACCACCACGGGGAACACTAGCAGGTTTTGTTACATAGGCCGCATATGATGTCATGAAAATAGAGCTCTGGAGAGTTAGGGATGAGTTGGAGACTAAGAGGGGTGATAATATCACCACTTGGGTTGAGAGGGACAATCTTCAATCTGAGGTGACCAAAATTCATGGGGTAGTGGAGACTGAGAGGACACCGGAAGACAGTTCCCAAACAACATTGGATGACCTACATAGGAGGGTGGACTCTAGGGAGTTTGAGGTAGTCATGGTGCCCGATGGGGAGGAGGGGGATCAGTTGAGACAGGAGGTTGACTCCCTTATACAGTAGTTGCAGGATATGATTGTGCAGCTACAAGACATGACCGGGGATAGGGATACATGACAATGTAGGGTAGAGACATACAGGGGCGAGCGTGATCTTGTATGTTAGGTATCCACACTCCTAGGAGTATCATAGGTTATGAAAGATGTTATGGCCACATAGAGGGAGGCAGGGAGAGATGGGAGAGAGGCCATCTACTATATGACCTTTTACCACTAGGTAGTTCTAGAGGCACAAAGAGCTCCACCCTTTTCAAAGAGGGGGGTATCCCATACTACAGGAAGATCAATGGGATCAGTGAGCATGAGGCCATTAAGGGATAGAGATGGAGAGGGGGGATCATTGCAGCCAGCCACATGAGATCCCTTCAATCATACTAATACATTTTTTTATTATTTTGACCATGAGATAAGACTAGATGTACAATGACACTTAGGTGCATGTATTATGCATATTTGAGATGTATATTTTTGTTGTACTACTCGATGGAATTTGATGTACTTGTATTCTTTTATGATGATACTATGAGACTTTGATGGAATATAGACTATGGACTATGGACATTTACTCTTTCATGATTAATATGATGATGCAGATATGGTCCTGTATTATTTTATGTGTGTGTTTATGAAGCATGTATATTTTTGTGATTCTTATATGATACTTGTGGTATAGATGATGATGCTACTAAATTTTGTGATGCAGGATGTGTGTGATTCATGATTTATACTATATGATATGCTTATGATGAGGATGACAATGTATGATGCAGGGTAGCATAGATTATGCACATGTGGCTTTATGTATGATGTGATGGTTATGTATATGAGATGTATACAGGATGGATTTATATAATGTTATATATGTACGATGATGATTATGTGGATAGATAATTATTGATGGATGTAAAAATGGACTAATGATTAATGATTGTGATTATGTAGATATAGATGGATGACATGATAGTGATATGTGATATTATTTTTATGGATATATATGATGGTTATGTTATAGGTATAATGAATATTTAATGATTAATGTGATGGATAAATACATAATGGATTTAATGAATAATGAGGTGGATAAATAATAAATGTAATCATGGATTAATAACTACTAGGTGGATAGATAATAATGAATGCAAATGGAATGGTTAACAATATAATGATATGCAATATAAAAAATGAACCTAATGATAACTAATAATTTGAAATGCATAATAGATGATAAAATAGATTAATAAAATGGAATAAATACAATGATTCTAAATGTAATGAATCTAATCAAATGCAATCCTAATGGAAGTTTGTAATGCAACTAAATGTAATATTCGACCTAGGGAATTAACTCAATGCAAAAAAATGAACATACACAAACTGATAAGTGCAACTAGGTGAGATGCAATTTTAAATGAACCTAAGATGATATGTAATCTAATGCAATTAAGGCCTCTAAAATGTGACCTTTTTTGTGTCTATCAACATAATTGGGAGGGACATTTAGCTAGCTAGGATGGGGTGATAGTAAATAAATAAGAGCCTTGCCACAAACAAGATGCAAAATGCAACATGACTCTAACAAAAATAGCTATCTAAAATGCATAGAGGATTTTGGGGATTTATATCATGTTAATGTTGGAGAGAACACCCTAGTTTTATTTTGAAAAAGGAGGTATGCATCACATGCTAGAAAGTGTGGATGACATGGTTCCTTTGTGTGGGTAGAACTCTCAAAAAAACATGGTAGTTTTAGGAACATAGACGCAGATCAACAATCATGATGGACTATTGCAGTGGCACTCATGAGGAGGCCTAGTACACCCAAGTATTTTTAGGGAGTTGGTGGAAGTGTACAAGACCCTGCCCCTAGTGAGGCATGCATAACCATAACTATGTGACCAACTAAGATTGACTAAAGTATCTATAAACATATCATTCCGCAAATGAAACATATTCTAATATATACCATTCAAAATGCATCAAGATATGGAAGATTGAGGAAATTGTGAGTAGGATCTATTGAAACACAAAGAAAAAATCAACAAAAAGGCCTCATGACCAAGCATTCATTTGGTCCAAAGTTCTTTCGATGAACAAAATTGTATGATGGATGATTTGATAAGCTGACACATGAAGGATGCATCTTAGCGAGCAAAGATTGATTAATGTCAAAATAGGTATTCACTGGAAAAAGTTGTGAAATAAATAACTCAGAAAGTCAATCTCAGAATTGATTTGGTAAAAATTGTTGCGTTCAAATTGGCTAGGATAAGCTCAATGTGATGGGGTAGATCTCACTGTGATGGGATGATGGTCTGTGTGATGAGACTGATGGGATGATGTGAATTGGTGGTATATTCTTATTATGAACATCAACAATGCCTCGTCATGAAGGGGTAAGAGGGTTGGTAGGGTGAGTAGGGCTAATAGGATAATAGTAAGAATCTATTGTTCTCCTATCTTACTGTTCTCCCTTCTACAAAAGAATCTTTTGAGAATCAAGATATGAATCAAGTCAATACTATTCATGTGTAATCTTCACCTCCTCCTTCAATTATCTCTCCAATAAAAACAAGCACACCATCAACCCTTCAAGATGATGATTGGGGAACATTAGATTTTACACCCACCTTTCTTAGTAAAAATAAAATATTTGAATTTGAGACTCAAATCCGTTACTTTGACACATTTATGGATATCGATTGGGTCTCTTTAAATTTAAATATAATTCCACCTAGGAGTTGTTGATTAACTGATGAATATCTGATGGAGATGATGAAGACTGAGTGATACCAAGTATCATGATTATATAAATGGTTAGATCAGTTATTGTTTTGTCATTGATGTCAAGCAATTGATTAATTGATTTTATTGTGTTACCATATCTTAAGAGGAGAAGTTAAATGGGTAAAAAATACAAATCAGACAATGATTTTATAGTTGTTTTCTACTATATATTTGATGTTATCAAATTGGTACATTTGATTGATCAAGTTGGGAACTACAATGAATTAAGTTATGACTAAAAGAGATACTTTACCGAGCTAGACTGAGTTAGTGGGTAGAATGTTATGTGAGTCAGTTACAGTTACCGATCACTGAACACCGGACATCGAACACTAAACACCAAACACCAAACACTGAAAGTGATTTAGACACCTAGTAGTGAAGAAGTCAGTTACCGAGTTGCAAAGCAAGTTTTACCGAGCACAGTATACTGATATTAAATGATGATGAAATCAAATTTAATGTGAAGCAATGATGAGCTGGATGAGGAAACAAATTAAATGAATTTTGTTACAAGATCTATGAACATGAAAATTCAATGTGAAGATCTAAGGTGAAGATCAAGTGGTTAAATAGAAAAGTGAAAGTTCCAAGAAAAGTTACAAGTTTCGAGGTAAAAGTGATTTGGTTGACTGAGTTAAGAAATATGAAGAAGATGATCAAACGACTGAGCGCAAAGGGAGGAAAATCAAATTAAGAAGATTAAGAGGAAAAAGTATGTCTATATAAGGAATGAGAATTACACTCATAAAAAGGCTACTAGCAAATTGAACAAAGAGGAAAAAGCTGAAGAACAACATTTACCGAGCATAACAAAGAAAGACAAATTGAAGAATCTACAGTCTGAGAAAGAGATCAATGGAGTATGTGATGCCAGTATTCGATTGAGCATAAAGGATATGATCCTAGCATAGTGAGTTGCTAATTTGTACATATCAAAGTTTATTGTTTCTTATTAATATTTGTAACAGATAAATCTCTTAACCGAGTGGATTTAACCGTCCTATTTATAAAACCTAGACTTAGGTGACATTCCAAAAGAGTGTTTGAAGACCTCTAACAATGTCACTCCTAACAGGGTGAAGATCTTAATAGATCTGAGGTAAATCCCCTAATAGGGCCATATTTAGAAAATGTGTTTGTAATCTTTAATAGGATAAGTTATTAACCAAGTGTACTTCAGAAGAGTACATTTTTATTGTGGATTACAATTCCCATAGAGTTTTTTCCCAAATTAGGTTTTCCTCGTTAAATCATGTGTCTATGAGTTAATCTAATGTTGCTAAGTTTGAATGATTGATTGTTGCTTATGTTATTTGGTGAATTGGTTATTTATTGTATTCAGTACTTACCGAGTGAATCAGTGAGTTCAGTTTTAAGAGTTTAAGTTTGATTTGCCTGATTCATCCCCCGCTTAGTGGGACCAATTATTGGTATTAGAGCTTTGTTACTTTGAAGTGAAGTTTAAAGGACTTGAGTTAAGATCTAAAGATGTATAAGAGGGAAGCACCAAAGCAAAACATGGATCATTTCTCTACTTGGAAAAGTAGAATGAGGTTGCATGTGTCTAGAGTAGGAGAGTATGCACTTTACTATCTTGAGAATGAATATGTAGCACCAAATAGTGCACCCTTGACTATTAGTAAGAAAAGAAAGAAACATGAACACACATAAGTTATGATTGAGATTGCTTCTACACTTACCGACCAGGAATAAGATGAGCTTGATGGTTGTACTATTGCGAAACAGATGTGGGATAAGATTTTTTTGACCTATGGTGGAGATCAGCATGTTCATAAGGCTGAAGCAGAAAGTTTGATAGGAAAATTTGACTCTATGAGGATGAAGGAAGGAGAGAACATAATATAATATACTACAAAACTTAAGGAGACTGTTAATTCTTTTAGAGGAGTTGGTGGTATCATAATAGAGGATGATGTTACAATAAAAATGTTGAGAACTCTGGTACTGAGTTATGCTATTCGTGTATCTTCTATCAAGAGATGAGATCTATACCCCAGATGAATGTTTCATTGGATGTCATTGTTGGTAACTTAACTGCATTTGAGTTAAATTATTTTGACAATAGTGTGTCTACTATTTCTAATATTGAATCTACATTTAAGTCTACTTTAAAGATTGGAAAGGCTAGGGAAGCTGCTGCTAGAGATGGTTATTTGAGCAGTGTTAGTGAGAAATTATATAGTTGCACTGAGGGACTTGAAGAACTATTTACTGAATGTGATGAGAATGAAAGAAAATTTGAAGCTTTGTTGGCTAGAAGGCTACAAAGAGGCAAAGACAAATAATTGTGTGTGTGTAAATGGGTACCTGTTGAAAATGACACAAACACTCAATAGGTCATTGCATTAGCTCAAATGGTTAGATAAAACGTTCAAAACCACTAATATCGGCCTATCGCCTTCTAACTAGAAAAAGTGTAATGAATAACATATTTAGCCCTCAGAATATGCTATAAATCAGTGACCAATACTATTCTAGCATGAAAGATTTTAGATTAAAAACAAGCTAAAAGATGATAAAGCATACAATCTAGCTCTAAAAGATGAAATGAGAACAATGTAAAACCATGAAATAATAGATGGAATATGATTCTAGGATTAATCTAGCAGCATAACAATGCATTTTCAATCTAAGGTGAAGGCTTATTTGCTCTCAAAACAGGCTTCTATTTATAGAAGAATGGGAGAGAGAG